>BQNB010045364.1:0-44324 GCA_026074375.1 Tanacetum coccineum
ATTACATACGTTTACTTGTCGTGATTTACTATTTATTTAAAATTTTAAATTTCATGGTATTTTCATGTGGGTTTTACATTCACTATTGTAGGAAATGTGTGCCCCTTAACTAGGATTACCACTACTACTGAAGCGCCCCTTAGGAAACCAGTTGTTCTAGATAGTGAAACATCTAAACCTGCTGTAACATTGGTCTATTCACGGAAACCTAGGTTCCTGTTAGCAAATCTAAGGTTCTTCAATCTGCATCTGCTAACAAAAAGGAACCCAGTAAATCTTGGGGATCCATAATTTCTGATGTTCCATCCTCCTCTCTTAATGAATGTAGGTCGTCCAAATTGTCCTCTGGTATTTGGACTCCGGCTGCTCTAAGCATATGACCAGAGATCGCTCTCAGCTCACCAATTTCGTCAATAAATTTTTGGGTACAGTCAAATTCAGAAATGATCACGTAGCAAAGATATTGGGATATGGTGATTATCGGATTGGGAATGTTACAATCTCAAGGGTTTACTATGTGGAAGGACTTGGACACAACTTAACCTTGAAGTTGCTTTTCGTCAACACACCTGCTTCATTAGAAATTTAGAAGGTGTTGATCTATTAACTGGATCTCGAGGCAACAATCTGTATACTCCGTCTCTTGGAGATATGATGGCGTCTTCTCCTATATGTCTCTTGTCAAAAGCCTTAAAGACTAAGTCTTGGCTATGGCACCGACGTCTGTCTCATCTGAACTTTGGTGCAATCAACTATTTAGCTAGACACGGTCTTGTTCGAGGTCTCCCTAAGCTAAAATTTGAAAAGGATCATCTGTGTTCTACTTGTGCAATGGGGAAAAGAAAGAAGAAACCCCACAAACCTAAATCTGAAGAAACCAACCAAGAAAAACTCTATCTTTTGCACATGGATCTTTGTGGACCAATGCGTGTCGCAAGTATTAATGGAAAGAAGTACATCCTCGTCATTGTTGATGATTACTCTCGATTCACATAGGTTAAGTTCTTAAGGTCAAAAGATGAAGCTCCAGATTTCATAATCAAGTTTCTCAAGATGATCCAAGTACGGCTTAAAGTGCCTGTCCGAAGAATCAGAACAGATAATGGAACTGAATTTGTTAATCAAACCTTGCGTGAATATTATGAGAAGGTTGGCATCTCTCATGAAACATCTGTTGCTCGCTCTCCACAGCAAAATGGTGTCGTTGAAAGACGTAATCGTACGCTAATTGAGGCTGCCCACACAATGTTAATTTATGCAAAAGCTCCTTTATTCTTATGGGCAGAAGCAGTTGCTACCGCATGTTACACCCAAAATCGTTCCATCGTACGTCTTCGTCACGGCAAAACACCATATGAGCTTTTACATGACAAACCTCCCGAATTATCATTTTTCCATGTATTTGGTGCACTCTGCTATCCGAAAAATGTGGAAACCATATGATCGTTTAAGCTCAGTTTGTTTAGAACTCTAATCTAGGATGAACAATAACAAAGAACAATAGAATGCACAGCGGAATAAACATTAAGAACATTCTTTATTATTGCCTAACAAGGTTTCATCATCATCTTTATACAATGACTACTACAAGCCCCAATTCTACGTGATCAATCGTAGAACGTGTTATCTAAACTATAACAAGGAATCAAAGATCCTTGAGGCTAAACCAACCAAACCTAGGCGTTCACTTAGAGGACTTGACGCCTAAACACACACACACTTTTCCTGGTGTTTACATCTTTGACACACAGAAAACTATATCTAGGGATCTCTTTATATAGTAGAGTCCATCTAGATTTACAAGGGAAAACATAATTGTATAAGGAAACTAAATCTTTTAATTCTTTAATAAACTTCATCTTTATCTTTAAGAATCATATCTTTTGGAATCTTTTATCTTTTGTAGAATATCCTCCACCAGCTTGTAGAATTCCATAATGCTAGATTTAGTCCTTATGTTTCCATCTTGTTTCATTCTTGTTTTGTCTTATCAACTCAAATATAATTCCTAACAATCTTTCCCTAGTTGATAATGACAAAACCAAATAAGCATAAACTTCCCTGAGTTAATTATGAATGAAACATACTTCATTAATTCATTGCATTTCCACCAAGGGATTTGTAAGATGCACCCATCTTCTTTGTAAATATTTTCCCCTTTTTGTCATTATCCTAATTGGGGGACTAAATGTATGCAACTTTGATTTTGAAAACCACAAACCACGTATCTACTTCAATCCAGCCTAGCCTTCAACAACTTAAATACCTCATGACGTACCTTTAAGATAAATGAAACTTGAGCAGTAAATGACTTATACTAGCTGTAGTATTAATAATCTTGCAGTAGTAAAAACCTTCACCTCAAAGATGCATGTACATGGTTTAAACATTAAGCGCTTCCCTAAAATCATATGTTAACCATTTCTTAAATCTTCAATTCTGTAAGCTCTATGTAATGATCACTGATAAAGAAAACTAAGTATTACGAACTTGATGCTGAAGTAGAACAACCCAAACTTATGTCTTATATCTTGTACTATCTACGTGACTTCAAACGTATACCCAAAACCAATGTACAAGGAGACCGCAATATCTTGACAATTATCCTCATATTCTATGAGACACATAACCAAAGTGATAGCAAATGTAAGCATTGAGCACCATAAGTTTGTAGATCACACACCTTTGCTAGATTCGTCAAGTCTTCGTCACAAATGTAATCACGAACAAGTACGCACCTTAAGAAAAATGAACTTGAGCAGTAGAAACTTAAACTAGCAGTAGTAATAATAACTAGCAGTAGTAAAACCTTTCACCTTGATGTAGCATATAAATGGTTAAAATTTTTAACAATAAGCTTCCCCTAAAACCCATATGTTAACCATCTCTTGAATCTTCAATTCTGTAGGCTCTATGTAATGATTACTGATTAAGAAAAACTAAGTATAACGAACTTGATGCTGAAGTAGAATAACCCAAACTTGTGTCTTATATCTTGTACTATCCACATGACGTCAAACGTATACCCAAAACCAATGTATAAGGAGACCGCAATCTCTTGACAATTATCCTCATCTTCTACGAGACACATAACCAAAGTGATAGCAAATGTGAGCATTGAGCACCATAAGTTAGATCACACACCTTTGCTAGATTCGTCAAGTCTTCATCACATCGTTTCTAAGCACGAACAAGTTATCTTCAAAGTGTAACACCCACTTTAAGATATGATAAGAACACAAACCCAAATAATTTCACTTCATCTTCAAATAGGTGATAATTAATCATCTTCATAATCAATTCAAACAAATAATCCAAAATACAAACCTTTTAAACATTTAAATGAATCTGAGTCATTAGCTTCCCCTTAAACCAAGCAATAGTAACCAACAATAGAAAACTTCTTCTATTGGAAGTATTAACTGCCATTGGCAGTATAAACATACAACTGGCAGTATTAAAATAGACTAGAAGCAGTACTAATCACAAACCCGCAGTATTAACCAAGGACAACAGTACTAACAATAAACTGTCACTATGTGTCATTATTGACAATAGTAGAAACGAGGAAGTGCAGCAGTATAAACATAATAATGACTGTTTAAGGATACTTTTTTTAAGTATCTAGACGACGCCTCTTTTAGCGACACTTTTCTGTCACTAAACTGTCACTAATTCATCATCCTCATCAACTGCTAATGATTCTTTTCATTGAATAAGTTCTAAAGAACTCTTGAATTATGTAACCAAGAACCACAATCAACAACCATCTTGTTGTCACAAATCAATCAACAACAATTGTGAACAAACTTCCTGTTATATCGAATTAGGGTTGCTGAAAAACCCAAATATCACAGGATTCGACATGATAACTAAGACAGAAAATTCGTACCTCTTTTCCTTCATAGATGCGACATCAAAACACCTTGTAGATCCTAGATCACGAGCTCCATGGCTCTGATACCAATTGTGGAAACCATATGATCGTTTAAGCTCAGTTTGTTTAGAACTTTAATCTAGGATGAACAATAACAAAGAACAATAGAATGCATAGCAGAATAAACATTAAGAACATTCTTTATTATTGCCTAACAAGGTTTCATCATCATCTTTATACAATGACTACTACAAGCCCCAATTCTACATGATTAATCGTAGAACGTGTTATCTAAACTATAACAAGGAATCAAAGATCCTTGAGGCTAAACCAACCAAACCTAGGCGTTCACTTAAAGGACTTGACGCCTAGACACACACACACTTTTCCTGGTGTTTACATCTTTGACACATAGAAAACTATATCTAGGGATCTCTTTATATAGTAGAGTCCATCTAGATTTACAAGGGAAAACATAATTGTATAAGGAAACTAAATCTTTTAATTCTTTAATAAACTTCATCTTTATCTTCAAGAATCATATCTTTTGGAATCTTTTATCTTTTGTAGAATATCCTCCACCAGCTTGTAGAATTCCATAATGCTAGATTTAGTCCTTATGTTTCCATCTTGTTTCATTCTTGTTTTGTCTTATCAACTCAAATATAATTCCCAACAATCTTCCCCTAGTTGATAATGACAAAACCAAATAAGCATGAACTTCTACTGAAGTTAATATATGAATGAAACATACTTACCTTTAATCCATGCAATTCCACCAAGGATCTGTAAGTTGCATATCTTCTTTGTAAATCTTCTTCCCCTTTTTGTCATAATCAAATAGGGGACTAAAGTATGCAACTTTGATCTTCACAACTACGAACCAATATTACACTTCTAATCCAAGTATTCCAATGACCCAAATTGCCCTCCATTACGCACCTTAAGAAAAATGAACTTGAGCAGTAGAAACTTACACTAGCAGTAGTAACAAAGGCTAGTAGTAGTAAAAACCTTCACCTTAATGTAGCATATAAATGGTTAAACATTTTAACATTAAGCTTTCCCTGAAACCCATATGTTAACCATTTCTTGAATCTTCAATCCTGTACCTGCAATAATCAGTTCAGGACTCGTGCCAAACCCTCCTCCTTCAACACCGTTTGTACCACCTTTAAGAAGTGATTAGGATCTTTTGTTTCAACAACTGTTTGATGAATTACTCACTCCTCCACCTAGTGTTGATCACCCAGCCCCTGTAGTAATTGCTCCAATTGCTGACGTAGTTGCTCTAGAACCCGCTGCATCAACCGGTTCACCTTCCTCAACAACAGTTGACCAAGATGCACCATAACCTAGTAACTCTCAAACAACACCCGAAACTCAATCTCCTATCATTCCTATAGATGTTGAAGAAGACAATCATGACTTAGATGTTGCACACATGAATAATGATCCGTACTTTGGTATTCCAATTCCAGAAGTTCCTTCTGATCAATCTTCATCATCGGATTCTATTCATACAACTGTGCATCTCGATCACCAAATTTCTAAACATAATAGCAAATGGGCTAAGGATCATCCACTTGAAAACATAATCGATGAACTCGCTAGACCAGTTTCCACAAGGCAGCAATTACATGAGCAAGCTCTTTTCTGTTACTATAATGCTTTTTTCACTGCTGTTAAACCCAAGACATATAAAGATGCTTTGACTCAATCCTGCTGGATCGAAGCAATGCAAGAAGAGCTCAATGAGTTCGAACGCCTTAGAGTATGGGAGCTCGTACCCCGACCAGATAAAGTTATGGTTATTATTTTAAAGTGGATCTACAAAGTGAAACTAGACGAACTGGGAGGTATTCTAAAGAACAAAGATCGGTTAGTGGCTCGTGGTTACCGTCAAGAAGAGGGAATTGACTTTGAAGAGTCTTTTGCTCCGGTTGCAAGATTAGAGGCTATAAGGATTTTTCTCGCGTTTACCGCTCACATGAACATGGTCGTCTACCAAATGGATGTGAAGACTGCGTTTCTGAATGGTAATCTGCGGGAAGAGGTTTATGTTAGCCAGTCGGATGGGTTTGTGGATCCAGTTAACCACAATCATGTGTACAAGCTAAAGAAAGCTCTTTATGGGTTGAAACAAGCTCCACGCGCGTGGTATGATATGTTGTCTTCATTCCTGCTATCACAAGACTTCTCCAAAGGCTTAGTGGATCCTACTCCGTTCATCCGTAGGGAAGGCAAGGAATTACTTCTGGTACAAATATATGTCGATGATATTATCTTTGCTGCTTCTACACCTGAACTTTGTGACCTATTCGCTAAAATCATGTGTTCCAAATTTAAGATGTCAATGATGGGCAAAATCTCATTTTTCTTAGGACTACAGATTTCTCAAAATCCCAGAGGCATCTTTATTAACCAGTCAAAATATGCCCTTGAATCTTTAAAGAAATACGGTTTTGACTCTTGTGACCCAGTGGATACTCCCATGGTGGAGAAATCCAAACTGGATGAGGATAAAGAAGGGAAAGCAGTTGATCCGTCACATTATCGTGGTATGATTGGCACCCTCCTTTATCTTACAGCCAGTAGACCTGACCTACAATTTGCTATATGCATGTGTGCCCGGTATCAGGCACGGCCTACCGAAAAGCACTTACATGCGGTCAAAAGGATCTTTTGATATCTAAGAGGAACCGTCAATCGGGGACTATGGTATCCGAAGGATTCTTTAATTGCTCTAACAGCATTTGCAGATGCGGATCATGCTGGTTGTCAAGATACACGCCGTAGCACATCTGGTAGTATGCAGTTCTTGGGAGATAGACTTGTTAGCTGGTCATCAAAAAGGCAGAAAAGCGCTGCGATATCCAGTACGGAAGCTGAATATATTGCTATGTCTGGCTGTTGTGCTCAAATCCTTTGGATGAGATCACAGCTTACCGACTATGGCCTTGGATTCAATAAAATTCCAATGTACTGTGATAACAAAAGCGCTATTGCCTTATGCTGCAACAATGTTCAACATTCCAGGTCGAAGCATATAGACATCAGATTTCACTTTATCAAGGAGCATGTTGAGAATGGGGTGATCGAACTTTATTTTGTCAATACGAAGTATCAGCTGGCGGACATCTTCACTAAACCCCTTGCAAGAGAAAGAATTGAGTTTCTGATCAACAAGCTGGGTATGCAAAGTTTTACGCCAGAGACTCTAAAACAATTGGCGGATGAAGTTGAAGAATAGTGGTGGTACCTATTCATATATCCTGTATAATATGTATATATTAAAAATCATAAAAACCAAAAAGATTTATATTTTTAGAAAACTTTTAAACCAAAGAAAAAAAATCATAAAAACATAATAATGGCATGTCTTCTGAAAATCGATAACATTTACGGTCTTAGAAATGTCATTCAATAATGATACGAGGCTGTAAATGAAGTTCGAGCAGAAGTTCCAAATATTTTCAAAACATGCCAAATGGCTTGCTATTATTTCAGATAGCAACCTGGTCGTCATCTTAAAGGCAAGTATTTCAAAAAGAAAACTTGACCTCTCAACGGGAATTTATTCTCGGGCATGGTCTACTTTATGACCATGCAAAGGCTTGTGATTACTTTGCATCACAACCCGTGCTTCCTATATTTCCATAGGTGTACGTGTCAGTGCGCTTATGTGATAAAATAAGAGAAATCTTATTTTGGTGTTTGTTCTTCATAATAAAAACATTGCTTCATCAGAAAATGCTTTTTCAAAGACATTTGACCTCTAAAACAACGACTACAGCTCTTTAAATAGAAAACGGGTCATTGTTTGAGGGGGAGAAAATGTCAAATATCTTCTTCATAATGAAAACATGTTTAAAAAGAAAAAGGTTTTTAAACAAATACGGAATATCATTCTTTAAAGAAAGTTAATTAAGTTTAGCTTATGTGTGTCTTATATGTTATGTGTTTAAGCCTTTAGGGAGTAATTTTGCAAAAATTAAGTCTATAGGTAAGATAGTATAAAAACATTAGGGACTCTTTGTGCTATTTGTTTAACTTATCTATGCCTTATAAAACTTAAATATGCAAAATGAAAAATGTTTATAACTACAGGGGTCAAATAAGTAAAAATATTAAAAATACCCTATGCCCCATCCCACCCTCCTTGTTCCCTGTACACCATCACACACACTTATCATTCTTTTTTTCCCATTATTACTCGTTCGATTGCCATCCCTCAAATCACCATCTCCAGTTGTTAACTCGATTAAGGTACAATAAGAAAAGTGATCTCCCTCACCTAAACTACTCACGTCTCAAAGGAATTGGTTCTTTTTATCCAAGATTGATCTCAAAATCCCTAATTTTCAAATTAGGGTTCTTGAAAATCAAAATTGGTTAAAACATCTAATTAGTTGAGGGGTTTTGAAGCTTTAGGTGTGCCTAGCACTTGTTTAATGCAGTTATATGTGTCGATAACATTTGTATGATTTATGGAAAATTATGTGTTCGAAAAAATTAGGTTTTTGAGCTAGGATGTATAAAGTGTGTGGATTTTGTGATAATAGGCTTGTATTCTCATCTTTGAGTGTTACTGAACCTTTAAAACTTGCCCTTGACTGTAGTTTGTTGAATATAGATGTGTTAATGGTTAAAAGTGCTCGGTCGTTGTATATTTTTGATGAGTCTGTGGAGTCAAGTTGTTATATCGTGCCTAAAATGGTTCCCGTCTCAGTTAGAATGGTAAAATATAAGTGTAAATGCAAAAATCTTGTTTGTGAAATTTTATGAGTAGAGACCCGATCTAGTCACGTTCTTTAAGGAACCGATCTAGTCAAGTTCCTTAAGGAGCCGATCTAGTCAATTTTATGTGGGAACCGATCTAGTCAATCCTATGTAAGAACCGATCTAGTCAGTCTCTTTAGGAACCGATCTAGTCGTGTCCCTTTAGGAACCGATCTAGTCAGTTCCTTTAGGAACCGATCTAGTCAGTCTCTTTAGGAACCGATCTAGTCGTGTCCCTTTAGGAACCGATCTAGTCAAAATTCTTTTGGAACTGATCTAGTCTAATTCACTTGGAACCGATCTAGTCGAATTCACTTGGAACCGATCCAGTCTAATTCACTTGGAACCGATCTAGTCGAATTCACTTGGAACTGATCTAGTCTAATTCCCTTGGAACCGATCTAGTCTAATTCACTTGGAACCGATCTAGTCTATCTCATTAAGGACCCGATCTAGTGAAAGCTTTAAGGAACCAATCTAATCGATATAGACCAAAAACACTTAAGATCAAAATTCCAATTTGAAGGCAAGATTAAAACTTAACTTAGCAGGCTAATTAAAATTGGTTAATTATGCTATCTAATTGAGTTAAAATAGGCTTAAAAACAAGGTAAAATCAAGGTTAACTAATAAACGACTTAGGATATCTAAATTCTCTACTAGTTAGAAAACCCACGATTCCTAAATTGTCATAGAAGTTGCCTTAATCCCTTAAGTAAATAAGTCTATCTAAGTTGCCTTTCAGAGGAATATATCTTTACAAGTGCTAAAAGTCTTAAAGGTCCTAACTTTCACATCATGATAAAACTGAAAGCGTTCACATAAAAGGTCTATATAGTTATATATAAACTTGGTTATATATAAAAAACTGTATTGATTCTTTCTTAAGCAGAACCATAGACATCACCAGAGCTGAACAAATTGCATTAGATGATGCTTTAGTTGCTCCTGATAACCGACTCAAGATTGGCAAAAGTAATTTTCGACTAAGCTCTGACCTCAAGTCCAAAGAAGCAACTCTTCAAGTGGTCTATGATGTTTTGAAACTCACTCCCTTCTACAAGGCATTCCAAATCACAGCGGATGTTCCAGAAATATACATGCAAGAGTTTTGGGCCACTTCTACAGTTCATCATCACTTGATTCGTTTCAAGATGAACAACCAGAAACATAATCTGAATCTTGAGTACTTCAGAGAAATGCTTCAAATATGCCCTAAATTCCCTAATCAGCAATTCGAGGAACTACCCTTTGAAGAGGCAATTCTCACATTTCTAAGAGATCTTGGTCACAGTGGTAAGATTAAAATGATCACCGATGTCAATGTCAACAAGTTGCATCAACCTTGGAGATCATTTGCTGCAGTTATCAACAAATGTCTGAGTGGAAAAAGTACCGAATATGACAGTCTTTGACTATCTCAAGCTCAAATCCTCTGGGGCATGTACCATAAGAATAATGTAGACTATGCCTACCTTGTGTGGGAAGATTTCATTTATCAAGTAGAGAACAAGAATGTCAAGAAGAGTAATGAGATGTACTACCCTCGCTTCTCCAAAGTCATCGTCAACTTCTTCATGACTAAGGATCAATCAATTCCAAGACGGAACAGTGTAAATTGGCACTATGCCAGGGATGACTACATGTTTACTATGATAAAGGTTATCTGCAAGCATGAGGATACACAACTGTATGGTGCCATTTTGCCTAATGAATTGACGAATGAAGACATTAGAAACTCCGAATCCTACAAAGAGTACTATGCCATTGCTTCAGGAGCTGAACCTCTAAAGACAAAAGCAAGGGTCAAGAAGAAGCAAGTTGGATCTGACATGTCAAAGACTCCTCCAACTAAAGGCAAGACTCAAGACTTCTGCAAAGGCAGCTAAAACTACAAAGAAGAAGCAACCTGCAAAGACATCTAAAGCTAAAGGTCTAACAGTGCTATATGAGGTTGCTTTAACAGAAGCTGAACAAATAAAGCTAGAAATAAAAAGAAGCCTAATACAAACTCACAGCTCTCACGCCAGTGACTCAGGTGTAGATGAAGGAACTGGTAGTATACCAGGGGTTCCCGATGAACCGACTTATGAATCTGATGATGAGAAAATCTCTTGGAAGTCAAGTGAAGAAGACGATGATGATGAAGTTAATGATGATGATGATGGTAACAATGATGATGACGATGCTGATAATCAAGATGCTAAAAATCAAGATGATGATGATGAGCAAACAGATTCAAACAATAATGATCCCAAGTTCTCCACTCATGATGAAGAAGATAGCTTTGATCCTAACATTCAAACACCTTCCCATGTTGAATCCACTGATGATGATGACAGTGATGAAGAAATTCAAGATGCAAATGTTGAGGGAGATAAGATGAATGAAGAAGAGGCAAATGAAGAAGCAGAAGTGGATGCATTATACAGGGACGTGAACGTTAATCTGGAGGGAAGAGATACTCAAATGACAGATGCTCCACGCACTATCGTTCAAACTACTCAAGTAATAGAAGACACTCATGTAATCATAACTCCGGTCAATCCAGAAGGTCAACAACAGAGTTCTTTAGTGTCATCTGGCTTCATTTCAAACATGCTCAACCCCAGTCCAGACATAGGAATTGACTCTTTATTTAATCTAAACACTAAGTCAACTTCACTAGTAGATGTTCTGGTTACTACTTTTGCTGAGCCACCTCTGTTATCTGCAACAACTCTTCCTCCACCATCCACTCCTCTCATCACACATCTGCAACAAACACCAGTACCCACACCATCAACTGTTCCAAGCCCCTCACTACAAGATCTTCCCAACTTTGGCTCTTTATTTGGGTTTGACCATAGACTAAAAACTTTGGAAACCGACTTCTCTGAGTTCAAGCAAACGAACCAATTTGCTGAAGAAGTTTCTTCCATTCCCGGCATTGTTGATGCGTACCTTGCTAACAAGATGCATGAAGCTGTCAAAACTACTGTTCAGTTACAATCTGAAAGACCCAGAGATGAAGCCCAAGCTGAAAATGCAGACTTCCTCAACAAACTTGATGATAACATTAAGAAAATAATCAAGGATCAAGTCAAAGAACAAGTTAAAGCTCAAGTCTCCAAGATTTTGCCAAAAATTGAGAAGACAGTAAGCGAACAACTCGAAGCTGAGGTTATGACTCGTTCATCCACTGAATCCAAGACATCTCTTGCTATAGCTGCCAACCTATCTAAATTAGAGCTGAAGAAGATTCTCATAGACAAGATGGAAAGCAATAAGTCAATCCACAGATCTGATGAACAAAAGAATCTCTACAAAGCACTGGTTTACGCTTACAAAAGTGACAAGCTCATACTTGACACTTATGGAGATACTTGTTAATACAAATAAACCGGTTTTAAACAAAACATTTTTACAATCAACTTAGGCTAAGGTTTTATTAATGACAAAACATAACAAACCATTTTTCTCAAACCTCTTATTTTCTCAAAACATGATTTCTTTACTATCTCCTAACTTTGTATAAAAGCACATGCAACTTGAAAAAGTGCACAAATCTTTTTAAACCCTAACTTTACACAAAATCATCTTACACTTATTAATTTAATTACTTCATTTAGTATATAATCAAATGCAGCAAATCCAAGGAAAATCTTATAAGATTACACAAGATATCTCAAGATTTTGCAAATCAAAATCCGGATTTAGTTACTGTATGCCGGTGCTCTTTGTTTTGCAAGCCGGTGCCCTCTGTCAACAGCACCGGAAGAACCGGCCTACAGTAAAACTTTTGGCTATAAATACCAAGCCATTTCTCATGTTTTCATACACCTTTCTCATCTAATCTTCTCTCTAATCAACTGATCTCTCTCTCTCTCTCTAGCATCTCTTTCTAAATCTTGTGTAGGTAATTCACTTCAAGAAAGGAATTGCCAAATACGCGAAAGTTTCAAGCACGCCTCAAAAGTGTCTTGATCTTGATTCTTCTTACTTCATTCAAGAGATCATCTTGCTGTGATTTATTGTTGTATTGTTAGTTGTACATCAAGTGTAGTTGTGTTATTATCGATTCTCGTGTGTGAGAAATTCGGTGATCATCTTTGTAACCTATAGAAGTGTACCATCGTTGTGAAGGCTTCTCCGCCAAGTGAAAGGAGCTCGGTGACTAGTGTTTAACAAACTCTCGAGTAGGTGACTCGGGGAGTGGAGTAGGGCAAGGAAGGTGTCCTTGTAGCCGAACCACTATAAATACTTGTGTCCCGGTGAAATCTTTCTACACTCTATTTTCTCTTTACTTTTACATCTCTTACTTCTTAATTATCAAACATCAATATCTAGATCACTTCACTAAAAAGTTTCAAACAAAGTGTTTTACAAGTTTTAAAAGGCCAAAAATTTAGAAAACTATTCAACCCCCCATCAACAAATGAAAACCAGCTTTTAGAAATTTTAAAAAAAAGAAGAAAAACTTAAACAGCTTTAGGCTTGACTCAAACTAGCAACTACAAACTTGATTCAACACATTTTCTTCTGCATTTATAGACATAAGCAAGAGTAACAATGACACCAAACATTACTTGAACAAAAGCTAATCAAATAAGCTACTATGACAATTCTATAACTATCAGTTAAAAAAAAACAATCCTAAAACTTGGAATTTTAAACTTCAAATATGTGACGACTGATTTATGGACTAAATTCAAGCTTGATAAAGCTGATTTAAAAACAAAGAGACGGTAAGAAACTAATTTGACCCATTTTGGATCCTTATGCCAAACACTCCTTGAAAAAAACTGTTTTCAAATTTTAAGCTTAAACACTTTTTGAACAAGCAATGAAATTGCAAAAACAGATTGATATCAAGGATTATAAAAGACAACTAATCAATTATGACTGAAAATTAAGCACTTATTAGTAAGCTAATTCTAAAAAGCTGTTTACACTACTATCATAACAGATTTATAAAAAAAACTTAAGTAGAACAAAAGTTAATCTATAATTAACTATATTAGGCCATAAAAACACTGAATAAGCACAAATAAAAAGCAATAAGCCGATAAACAATAAAATAATCAATTCAATACTCTAAGCTATAAATTGAAGAAAAATTAGGTTATAAGGGACAAAATGGAACTTACTTGATCCCTTGCTCTAAACAGGGATTAAAGGTGCTCAAATGAGCTCAATCTACAAGATCAGCTTATGAATAAGCTGTGAATAAGCCCCTATAAGCCCTTCCCGAATTGGCTTATCTTCCAAATGGGCTTATTTAATGAACCACTTAGTAACAATGAATGAGAGAACTTATTCAGCTAAGCTATTGAAGAGCTTAGCTGAATAAACAATTGTAGCTTATTTGAGCTTAAATGAACCAAATGCTTAATAGTAAAAAAAGGAATTTAAGAACATTTTTTAAAAAACTGAAATTTTATTAATATTTAAAAAGAGTACAATGCATTTAAAAAGGAAATACAATAAGCAAATGAATTACATTAAGCTAAACTAATAAGCTACCATAAAGCTACTCCTACTCCTAGATAACTCTTACTAAAGAAATCCCTTTCCTATTTATAGAGATGTGAGGAGGTCTTGAGCTGAGACTTGTGCTTCTTTTATGTATGTTATCTTGAGTAGAGCCTAAGGAATGAATCCCCACCATCAATTCATCAATTTTATC
Organism: Tanacetum coccineum; assembly: GCA_026074375.1. NCBI lineage: Eukaryota > Viridiplantae > Streptophyta > Magnoliopsida > Asterales > Asteraceae > Tanacetum > Tanacetum coccineum. Next base: position 14,328 of record BQNB010045364.1, read on the forward strand.
AACATCTTTTGATCTCAGCCGTTTGATCTTGTGTGTGCTGTGACGGATCGCCAACATGGCATCTTTGAGAGGTGCACATGCTTTTCTTGTGACCTTGAGGAGCGAGGCTTTCTGTGATTGCGACGTTTACCATGATTAAGTTAAGTTTGACCCGGGTTTATCTTGAGGTAAGGGTTGATGAACAGTAAACGCATTTCCTGCGCCCTTTTCATTCATTTTATAACTTTGTTTGACCCAGTGTTAAAAAGGGTTTGACTTTGGGCTTATAATTTAGATTGGGTTCGGACTGTTTGATTTGGGCTGGGTAAAAGGGGTATGGTTAACAGGTTAAGGGTAAGGGTTTATTATAAAAGATTTAACGACTGTTAGGCTTTGATATAAAAGGACTAAGAGTGTTATTCATTTTAGGGTTTTTTGAGATTGATTTAACAATAAGGGCTCATTTGTTATTTTGAAGGTTTTGTCTTTTTGTGGGTTGACCAATGATTGACTAAGGTTGACTTTGTTGACGTTTGCTAGAAATTCCCGGCTCCTTTATACTCTTTCCTTCTCGTGTTCGGCTTTGTCCGTTTTTGCTTTGATTTTGTCCATTTCTTAATAATTCCCCCGTTGTACCTGACACATACAACAAACACAAAAACAAGCATATATGTGCCATTTTTATTATTTTTTTGTCGCTTTGGGTTCCCGTTTTACAAGGTAAAAGGTAAGTGTAAAATAACACATACTAGGCCTCTATGTTGTTATCGAAAAAGGTGTCCTACAATCTCTACTCATATGGCCAACTCTCTTATAGTTATTGCACTCCACAGTGCATGGCCCAGTGTGGTGCAACTTACGTTTGTTGTAGTTGGGTAACTTTCCTACATATCCATTCTTGTTATTTGGTCTAGCAATGTAAGCTCTCACGACCTTTTGTCATTTATTTCGTTGTTGGCATTCCTTACCACTTTGGTTTCCTAACATACGACCTGATTCATTTAGTCGTGAGCCACACAGATTTTTGCCTCATAGACAGCAACCGCTTTAATAGCATTAGCAATTCGTCGGGTTACAATACGCTCGATCCTCACGAAACTCATTCCTTGTTTCGTTGTCGGTATTTTCTTCACAGTTGAACGGAGTAAATGAAATAAAATAAGTCGAATTTCAAAAGTTGTTTTTCCAAAAAGAAATAGAATGTTATGAGATGATGGGTTAAAGTTGTGTGCAAATTAATCGCATGTTTTCTAGAAGGTTACAGAAGTATGAAAAGTTGAGGCATGACGACATGACGTAGGTGTTTTCAACAGTGTGGGGCGGGTGTTTCAAAGTCCATCTTCAGTTTTTGAATAGTAGGAAATCATAGGGTCGACAGACCGAAACGGTTTCCAAAATTCCTCAGAATGCATATAATGTAAAGTCCGCAAAAATGTTAAAGACCATCGTAGATGCACATGTTTTAGAAAAACGAGACAATTGTTCACATTGCATGTCTTAAAATAAACTAGACCATTGTGTACTCATAATGTCTTAGAAATAAAAATATATATATTCATACATATAAACAACTTCCATATATGTAAATGGGGAAATATACGTAAGGCAAACGTAAACACATAGAAGAATAGACGCCAGACAAACGTAAGCTCATAGCAAAATTAAGCTCAAGGGCGAAAATAAACACAAAGAAACATAATGTAGGGAAAGATAAATGCATGGCAGAGATAAACCCATATCATAGCATGCTTAAGGAAAAATGGTTCTCAGGTATATGCCATAGCAAAAACACGTATAAGGCACTCATAAAAGCACGTAAGGATCACATACTGGTTATAGACCAGACTATAAATGCTACCTAGAGATCTTAACCTGGTTCTCTATAACCTTGGCTCTGGATACCAATCTGTCACACCCCCAAACGGGGCCTGGACGGAATACGTGTCCGGGGGCGTGACGTCATAATATACATCACACAAGTACAAAGAACAACCACTAATGGATGTTTTGAAAATCATAACTCATTGCATTAATTCAAAAGTAAATAAGTCTTACAGTATTTCAAATGAAATTAAAATGTTGCGGAAGCATAATTAAGTTTTCAAAAGACAACGAGTATGAATGATGAATAATGTCTTGAAAAAGATATCATATTACACGTAGACACACATAGCACCATTCAGAGTAAAGTCCAAAGCTAAGTACTTGAAAAACATGCTTAAAACGTCAACATAAAGTTGGTGAATTCAAAGGTTTAGTTCAAACGTAATTAGTGTGGACCACAAGTATATCAAAACGTATGCGACAGTTATAACAGATACAACTTTACATAAAAAGGTATTTACGTTACACTAAGCTCATGACACTGAAGCTATTACTGAAAGATAACATGTACAGTACTATAAAAGGCTTGCCCTTCAGGTGTCCGACCAAAGACCACCTAACTAGTTTTGACATGACATATATCCGTTAGTTCTTGGAAATCTCGAACTAGTAAGTGCTTCTTACCCGGATAGGGATAATTAATCCCAATAAATCTATTTATTCACTCGCGCTCCCTTAACCGGTCCTCCGGTCAAGAAATTAACAATTCATGATAATTCGGGCAATTAGTGGTCTAAACGCTACTTAGGCAGCACGTAAACGAGGAATTTCTCATGTATAGTACTTGTGTCCAATTTTAATAACAAGCAATGTTTCTTACCCTAAGTTATAAAACAGTTATTCAAAACAAGTAAAAGTGGGGCTATGAACTCACCTCGATTGGTGAAATGAAAGAGTAAACGTCTAGGAATATGATCACACGGAAACGAATGACGGTACACGAACACAACCTAAGAGAATATAGGTTTCAACTTAGAATTGAAATGATAAGAAGATGCGGATATTGTATAAACGTTTATGTAAAAATACTTTTGTAATTGTCCTTATAATTAAAATGTTAGTGATCGGTTTTGTGGTTGAAGGTATATATATATATATATATATATATATATATATATATATATATATATATATATATATATATATATATATATATATATATATATATATAATATATAATGTCATATAATAACGTTTCAAGTACAATATATTTGATACATATTATTGTTCGGCAATTTTTACCCAATTAATCCCAATAGTGATTTAAAACCTTTCGTTATGAGTTTTTTTATATCGTTAATATTTACACACTCCCGTAGTCACCCATGCTAGTGCTTCTCTCACACGAGCACGCTTAACTGTCGGTATTTAAATTGAATATGTATGTAGAAAACATAAATATGTATTTTAATGTATTTATATAAGTTAAGTATATATTATTTATCGTTTATAAATAATATGTTTTTCGGAAAAGTTTTATAAAAATATATTCCCACAATTTAATCTAAGTATATAATTCTTACAAAATTTCGGCATGACCCGTTCGTGTTTACATGTTTTCCAGTCCATCGACTTTATATAAACCTCATTTCGAATTTACATACTCACAAGTCCGATCGATAAAAAACACTTATAACTAGTCCGATAAGCAAAAAGTATTAAATAAGTCATTGGTTCATCAATAAGCTATCATAAGCTCTTAATAAGCCAAAACAACATAAGCCGAACCTTACGCTTATGAGTTAAGCTCGCTGTTCATGGGCTTTTTGATGTGGGACGTGGCTTAAAAGCCCCTTAAGCATCCTTTAGGTTATTTGTTAAGCGAAATAAGCTTAACGGCTTGTCCTTTAAAAAATAAGCAAGAAATAAGCCGAATAAAATATAAGTCAAATCAAATAAGCTTGAACAAAACATTCTCTTCGTTTTCCATATTGGGCCGAACCATTAATACGTTCAATAAGCTCAAAATAATCAAAATAAGCTTTCCAAAAGCTTATTAACATAAGCCGAACATAATAAGCTATAACATACTATTTATTACACGAAAATAACCACGATCACAAAACTATAATTTCCTTATATTTCTTTTTATTATTTTCGAAATATATGCATAACCTTTTAAGGTTTATGTAGTTTTAAAATCTTTGTTTTTTACAAAAAAAAAAATAAGTGACAACAATATGTATGCATCAAGATGATTATGAAAGTATAAGTTATTAAAAGATTTGAAGACTTACAAAGTTTGAAGGTTTTAGGAAGATGAACAAGACTAATACTACCCAAATGTTGTTTAACATATACCCGAATGATACAAATGATCAAACCTTCAACAAATCTTGAAGAGTTTTTGATTAAAGATGAAAAGTTTATGGATTTATGTGTGTGTGTGTTTTTCGTGGACTAGGGGAACAAGAGAGAAAAGAAAACTCAAATGCTAAGTGTGTGTGTTTTATGAATGAGAAAATGGAAGTAATGTGTATATGTAATGCCAAGTTTACTTCACACACTAAAAGTGTGTAGTGTGTGTGTGCGTGTAATAGGACAAGGAAGGAGAGGGGACCAAAATGATCTCCCAATCACAATGAAACTAGGACAAAATGATAGTTGTAAACCTTGTCTTATTGTATTTGAATTTCAAATGGCATCTTGGTTACTTAGGGTGTGGTTTGGACGCATGCATGCATGAGGGGGGGGGGACCAAAATGGTTTTTATTATTTTATGATGCTAGTGCTCTTGGATGATTTAATTTCTAAGCCTTCCATGCATATGCTCTTAGTTTAAATAAATCACGATCCACGCAAGTAACGAAACGAATAACGGTATCACCGAAAATTATGAAATTTTAAATATTGCCCTAAAATATAAAAACGTGGCTATTGCCAAAATACTACAACGTTTGGCGTCCCGGTTCGCTCCCGGTAATGATTCTTAGATAATAACGGAACAACTTCCCGGTTAAACGAAACATTTAAAAATTCAAATTATTGACCGGAAACGGCTAAATTATTGAACGAAAATTCATGAGGTGTCACAGAGTTTGGTTGTAACTAGAAAACTGCGAGTTTGGTCCTAACTAGAACTGCGAGTTCTGTTCTAACTAGAAAACTGCGAGTTCGGTCATAACTAGAATTGCGGTTTGGTTCTAACTAGAACTGCGAGTTCGGTCTTAACTATAACTGCGAGTTCGGTTCTAACTAAAAAACTGCGAGTTCGTTCAATGGTGCAAAATGCGAGTTCGGTTAAAGGTAAGTACTGCGAGTTCGGTTAAAGCAATGAACTGCGAGTTCGGTTAAAACTAGGTACTGCGAGTTCGGTTAATGGTGCAAACTGCGAGTTTGGTTATAACACAAACTGCGAGTTCGGTTCAAACAACAAAGGATGCATATTCGGTTAGAGTGCTTTACAACTTATTTCACAAGCATTTTGTTACACTTAAAGATTCACGTATCAGCATAACATTCACTTAAACATTTTTAGCATCTTACAAACTTAGAAACAAAAAACGTTAAAAATTAACACACACGAGCATTCAAGTCCAAATATTCATCATTACCCAAGAATCAAACATACAATACATGGATATCAAAGCACACACATATACAAGAATACATTTAACGCATATCCTACACAAAGCCCACAAACTTTTCCTACTAAAACTCAAAAACCTAATTTTTTGACAAATAGAATCAAGCAAATCAAACGCATAAGTTATCTTAAACAAAAGCTGTTATGAACGAAGCATCACCACCCTAAGAGGAACAAAACCCCTTAATAAATTTCACATTTGAGTGACTTTTGATTTCTATGAACCCTAAATCAATTTTTAGGGTTTTAGAGATCAAAAACGAGATTCAAGCTAATTGGATTGAGAAATAAGTCGTTTAAGGTGTTGGGAGCGTTTTGCAAGTAATACCTTAAGCACAAAATTGATTGGAATTCGAGTTGGAGGAATGACGATTCGAGTGAGAGTTTTCGAAAGAAAAAATAAAAAGTGTATAAGTGTTGTGTTTGTGTGTGAGAAAAAAAATGGGGAAGGGGTGGAAGGGTTATAAGTCATTTTATGTTTTTGACACTTCTGCCCCCCTAAAATTTAAGATCTTTTTCACTTTTCAATTATAAGTTTATTTAGGCATTTTAAGTTGACACATTGGCACAAATAGTCCTTGTAGTTTTAACTAGCATGCCTAACAACTTAAATTTGCACATATTCTCTCTAAGGGCATAAACAAATAACATTTAAGGCGCACATAAGTTAAACTTAATTAACTTTCCTTAAAAAATGATATTCCGATATTGTTTAAAAAAACCTTTATTCCTTTTATCAAATGACTTTCTGAAGAAGATTTTTGAAATTTTCTCCCCCTCAAACAATGACCTATTTTCTATTTAAAAAGCTGTAGTCGTTGTTTGAGAAGTCGAATGTCTTTGAAAAACGTTTTCTAATGACTTAATGTTTATTTTTGAAAAACAAACACCAACATAAATAAGATTTCTCTTATTTTCACACATAAGCGCATTGACACATACACTTATTGAATATAGGAAGCACGGGTTGTGTTGCAAAGTAAACGTAATCATTTGCATGGTTATAAAGTAGACCATGCCCGAGAATAAATTCCTGTTATAAGTTCTAGTTTTCTTTTTGAAATACTTGCCTTAAAGATGATGACCGGGTAGCTATCTGAAATAATAGCAAGCCATTTTTGACATGTTTTGAAAACTTTTGAACTTCTGCTCGAACTTCATTTACAGCCACGTATCATTATTAAATGATATTTCTAAGACTGTAAATGTTATCGATTTTCAGAAGACATGCCATTATTACCTGTTTTTATATTTTTCTCATTTTTTAATTTTTTATTTGGTTTTAAAGATTTTATATTTTTGTATTTTGTTTTTATAAAAGTTTTCTAAAAAATGAAAAATATTTTTGGTTTTTCTGGTTTTTAAGATACATACATATTATATACATGATATTTGAATAGGTACCACCACTATTCTTCTGCTTCATCTGCCAATTATTTCAAACTTCGCATTCCTAGCTTGTTGATAAAAAATTCAATTCTTTATATGCCAAGGGCTTTAGTGAAGATGTCTGCCAGCTGATACTCTGTATTGACAAAGTAAAGCTCTACTACTCTGTTCTCAACTTGCTCTTTTATGAAGTGGAATCTAATGTCAATATGTTTTGATCGAGAATGTTGAACATTGTTGCAGCATAAGGCAATAGCGATTTTGTTATCATAGTACATTGGAATTTATTAAATTCCAAGGCAATAGTCTAACTGGATCTCATCCAAAGGACTGAGCACTACAGCCAGACAATGGCTATATATTCACTTCTGTACTGGATATTTGCACGCTTTTTCTCTACGTTTGAGGACCAGCTAACAAGTCTGTTCTCCTAACTTCGTATATTATCTTGGTAACCCCGCGTGATCATCGCTGCATACCTGTTAAGAAATAAAGAATCTTTTGGGATACCAGAGTCCTCTATTAACGTTCCTCTAGGTATTTAAAGATTCTTTTTATAGCATGTAAGTGCTTTTCGGTAGGGCTTTTTTTTTTTTTTTTCCGATTCCGGCACGCATGCATACAACAAATGTAAGGTCTGGTCTACTGGCTGTGAGATACATAAGGGTGCCAACCATTCCACGATAGTGTGTAAGGTCAACAGCTTTCCCTTGTGTATCTTCATTTAGTTTGGATTTCTTCACCATGGGAGTATCCACGGGGTCATTAGATTCCATACCATATTTTTTCAAAGATTCTAGAGCATATTTAGACTGGTTTATAAAGATGCCTCTGGGACTTTGTGAAAAATGATATTTGCCCATCATCGACATCTTAAACTTTAAACATATTATTTTTGAAAATTGGTCACATAGTTCAGGTGTAGTAGACGCAAAGATTATATCATCAACATAGATTTGTACTAGGAGAATATCTTTGCCTTGTCTTCTAATGAACAATGTGGGATCCACGGTTCCTTTAGAGAATTCCTGAGAGAGTAGAAACTTTGACAAAAGATCGTACCACGTGCGAGGAGCTTGTTTCAACCCATAGAGAGCTTTCTTAAGCTTGTACACATGATTCAGATTGTCTTGATCTACAAACCCGTCCGGTTGGCTGACATAAACTTCTTCGGGCAAAATGCCATTCAAGAATGCCGTCTTAACATCCATTTGGTAGACGATCATATTCATGTGAAAAACATATGCGAGGAAAATTTGAATAGCATCAAGTCTAGCCACTAGAGGAAAGGATTCCTCAAAATCAATTCCCTATTCTTGACGGTAACCACGAGTAACCAAATGAGCTTTGTTCTTTAGAATTCCTCCTAATTCATCAAGTTTCACCTTGTAGATCCATTTTAAATTAATGACCATCACTTTATCTGGACGAGGAACAAGTTCCCAGACTTCAAGACGTTTATATTCATTAAGCTCCTCTTGCATTACTTCAATCCAACATGCTTGAGTTAATACTTCTTTATAGTTCTTTGGTTCAACTGATGTGAGAATAGCATCGTAGTAACAAAATAAAGCTTGTTCATGGAGTTGGAGTCTTGTGAAAATAGGTCTTTCAAGTTCATCGATGATGTTGTCTAAAGGATGATCCTTGGTCCATTTGGTAACATGTTCTGAGTTAGGAGCAGCAATGTGCATAATGGTGGGAATAACATCCGAAGAAGAAGATGCTTTAGAAACATTTTCTAGAATTGGAATGCCAAAGAATGGATAGTTATTCATGTGTGCAACATCTAAGTCATGATTCTCTTCTGCAACATCGTTAGAAATGACAGGAGATTGAGTTTCAGGTGTTGTTTGTGAGTTACTAGGTGATGGTACATCTTGGTTAACAGTTGTTGAGGAAGGTGAACTGGTTGATGCAACAAGTACTGGAGCTACTACTTCAGCAATTGGAGCAATGACTTCAGGGCCTGCCTGATCAACACTTGATGGAGGGTTAAGTAATTCATCAAACAGTGGTTAAAACAAAATATCCTAATAAGTTCTTGAAGGTGGTACAAACGATGTTGAAGGAGGAGGGATTGGCATGAGTCCTGAACTGATTATTGCAGGAGTCATTTCATGAAGTGCGGGTCCTGAACTGCTGTGTTCAGAAGCCATCACTGTCAACTCATCAAAATCTACATGGATTGTTTTGATGATTTGTCTGGTACGTCGGTTGTAAATTCAAAATGCTTTCTTTGTGGGTGCATAGCCAATGAAAATACCAATATCAGCTTTCGGTTGTAACTTTCCCAAGTTCTCGCTATCATTGGTCGGATAATAGAGTGCACCAAATACGTGGAAAAATGATAAGTCAGGAAGTTTGTCATGTAAAAGCTCATATGGTGTTTTGTCATGACAAAGACATATGATGGAACGATTTTGGGTGTAACATGTAGTTGCAACTGCTTCTGCCCATAAGAATAACAGAGCTTTTGCATAAATCAACATTGTGCGGGAAACTTCAATTAGCGTACGATTACGTCTTTCAACGACACCATTTTGCTGCGGAGAGCAAGCAACATATGTTTCATGAGATATGCCAACCTTCTCATAATATTCATGCAAAGTTTGATTAACAAACTTAGTTCCATTATCTATTTGGATTCATCAGACATGTACTTTAAGCCGCACTTGGATCATCTTGAGAAACTTGATTATCAAATTTGGAGCTTTATCTTTTGACCTTAATCACTTTACCCATGTAAATCGAGAGTAATCATCAACAATGACAAGGATGTACTTCTTTCCATTAACACTTGTGACACGCATTGGTCCATAAAGATCCATGTGCAAAGGATAGAGTTTTTCTTGGTTGGTGTCTTAATATTTTGGTTTATGGGGTTTCTTCTTGATTTTACCCATAGCACAAGTAGAACACAGATGGTCCTTTTTAAATTTTAGCTTAGGGAGACCTCGAACAAGACCGTGTCTAGCTAAATAGTTGATTGCACCAAAGTTCAGATGAGATAGACGTCGGTGCCATAGCCGAGACTTAGTCTTTGAGGCCTTTGACAAAAGACATATAGGGGAAGACGCCATCATATCTCCAAGAGACAGTGTATACAGATTGTTGCCTCGAGATCCAGTTAATAGATCAACACCTTCTAGATTGCGAATGAAGCAGGTGTATTGACAAAAAGCAACTTCAAGGTTCGAATCACAGAATTGGCCAACGGAGAATAAGTTGTGTCAAAGTCATTCCACGTGGTAAACCCTTAAGATCGTAACATTCTTAATTTAATAATCACCATATCCCAATATCTTTGCCACGTGATCATTTCTGAATTTTACAGTACCTAAAAATTTATTAACGAAATTGGTGAGCTGAGAGCGATCTCCGGTCATCTTTGGACAGCCAAGTCCAAATACCAGAGAACAAATTTGGACAAGCCACATTCATCAAAAAAGGAGAGGGGGGAAGATGGAACATCGGAAACTATGGATCCCCAAGATTTACTAGGTTCCTTTTTGTTAGCAGATATAGATTTAATAATCTTAGGTTTGCTAACGGGAACATTAGTTTTAGATTTCTTAGGTTTCCTTGAGTAAACCAATGTTACTACAGGCTTAGGTGTATCACTTTCTAGAGCAGTTGGTTTCCTAAGGGGTAACGTTCGCAGTATGGTTCTCCTAGTTAAAGGGTGCTCGCCATTGGTCTCCAACCAGTAGGTCTCCAAGTGTATCCAATATTTGTGAACACTTTTCCTGTTGGTTTCCAAACTTTTCTCTTTGAACTTTTCTTTACAGATTTAGATTTAGTACGAGCATTCACATCATTGATAAAATCAAGAACACATAAATCATGATTATCAAAAAGCATGCAACCATTACACTTAACACATAGAAGTTCAGAATTTGCATTAAGCTTAGAATGCTGCACATTTGCATTTCCTTTAGGTTCAACAAAACAATTCTTATTTTTCAAACTAGATTTAACTGTCCTAGGGTGGGCTTCTAGTTTATTCTTCTGAGTACTACTTGGTGTTCGCTGTATCTTATCTTTCTTTGTATTGCCTGAAGGCTGTGATCCGCTAGCACTAGTAGACGGTTTTACTCATGTAGAAGACAACATAGGTTTGTTAGAAACTAGGTTTGATAAAGAAGCTATTTTTGTGTTTGTGTTTCCTGAGAATGTAACGGGCTTCGTGAATCTAACTCTTTTGTCCTTTTTCTTTGGGGTCACAGCCACTAATTTATCACTTGAATTGTTGATGCTAGGACAGGTTTGTCTGATTATTATAAGCAACTCCTGAATTCATTTAGTATACTTACAAGCAGAGTCTAAGGAATTATTTAGAGGATTTTGTGATTTTCCTTGTTCCATAATATTTCCCTAAGAATCGCAACTTGTTCCTGAGTGTGCCTAAGGTAGTCAGAGTGAGCTGTCCTATTGTTCAACAATCTAGGGGCTATAGGATCCACATCAATCTTAAGCATTTCTAGAGCAATAGTGTATTTTGTTTGATCGAGTCATAAAGTTGCTTATAGGTCTATTTCAAATGTCCATTCTCAGCAATAAGCTTTGACACCCTATGATCCAATTCAATATTTATCGTTTCAATCTCTTCTATGTCCTTCTTGACCTTATCCTCATTCATATTTCCACTTAGAGATTTAATTATCTCTTTCAACTTCTTTATGACCGTGTCTTTCTCTTGGGACTGAGCTTTCAATTCATTTAATTCAAAATATTGATCAAAAGTTGGAGCACTTTGATTATAAACAGAATTGTCTCATTGAAAAATTTCCTGATTAAGTTGAGTACCAACTTCTAAAGAGATGCAATGTTTTTCAAGAGTGGTAAAACTTCTGAACAATTTATCGTAAGTCTCTTTTTTAATGAAATCCTTTTTGTTGAGACGCTCTGTCTCAAGTTTGAGACACTTTTCACATTCATGCACATTCACATAAACACTATCCACAGAAGAATTCATAATTATGTTCACTATATCTTTGTTGATGACTTGTTCCAAGAGTCATTCATTTTCATTTAAAACTTGATTCATTTTAACTTTAAACGTTTTTGACTAAACGATATTGTTTTACAGCCTGTTCCATTTGATGAAAGACATTTTGGACTTCAAAAAGTTCATCAATTAAATATTGATCAATTGTATTGAATAAGTCCTTCAAAGCTTTTACAAATGGAATTATTTCATCCCTAAAACAAGCTTTTGTATGTTCAAACCCCCGCGATCCCTCAATGATGGCTGTGGCCGTGGTTCTTTCTTTGACAACCACGTCAAAGCCATCAAGATGTTGTTTAAGTTTCTTCAAACTCGTATTTACCATGCTGACTTTAGGAAGTTCTTTCGGAACCTTAACTTTGGTGGGTCTACAAAAAGGACTAGGATCTGAAGAATTCATAGAATTTTGAGACCAAAAGGCTTGTTCAACAATAATCCAGTTTGTGGAACAAATCATTTTTCAAAATCTTGAGAAATTTGGTTGAGAACAGCATAATAAACTGGTGTGGTATTAATGGATCTTGTTATTTTAAAAGCATTTTTGAAACGACTCTCTTCCCAGCGAAGCATTAGGTCTCTTGGATCAGATTCATAATAGCACTAGTGTTCTTAATGACATTACCATCATAAAGTTTTGGTTCCAACTATTGAGCGTTCTTCAAATAGAAAGGATTTTGAAAACCTAGAGCTTGCTTAGTGATATGATCATAGAAAAACTATGGTTTTGTCAATATATGAATAGTTTGTGATGATTGATCTCTTTTATAAACAATATTATCTAGCTGTTTGATCTTCTTTTCTAAAGCAATTTCTCTATCAATATTTCTAGATTCTTCTTTCTTAAAATCATTTTTGACAAGAGTAACTGTTTGCATTAAAGATTTCTTTTCTTTTAAATGTTCAGAAAGAGATTGTTTAAGATGATCAATCTTGACAGGCTGTTCATATCAATCTGAAATGTTATCTTTACTTTTTAAATCAACATTTTGGCCTTCTTTCAAAACTTTAACTTGTTCTTTATATCTTTCAAGCTCAGCAGTTAAAGTATCATTGACACATTATTGTTCCGATTTATCTGTGCAATTTAAATTACTGGGTTTTTTTAGTTGTTCAATCACAGATAATATCAGTGCATCTTGTTGTACAGATGAGTTAGAATTCTGAACAGATTCCTGTTGTGATTCTGTCACATACTGAGAATAAGGAATGATATTGCTATCACTAGTTATTTCAGTCTCTGAATGGTTCACAACATTGACGTCAAAGACGGCATCACCTGCACACCTTGATTAATCATATTGTTATCCATATTATTAGGATTGTGTACCTCAGCGAGAGCATCTAAACCATAATGAGATAAATTCACCATGAGAGCAACTTTGGTAGTGTTGAGTTCATCACAATCAGTGTCATATGCATCCAAATCATGAGCTTGATAAGCGGCATTGTGGGTAATGACAGTCTGTGTGGCTTGACCTTCTGTAATTCCTGGATTTGCTAAAAAATGCTAGTCTTCTTCATGTAAAACTTGACCATTTGCTTGAGCTTGTACCAGCAACTCTTTATCCTTAAACCACGAATCATCCCATTTCCTTTTAGGTTTAGTACATTGTTTTCCATGTGTCCTCCCCATTTATAGTTGTAACAAATAACGGTCCTTTGTTTCCCAGAATTGCTTCCACTTGATCCTGGAGTGTAGGTCCTAGTGGTACACGTAGCAAAAGAAATTTATCTCCCTGTACTGGTTGTAAAGTCACTCTTCCATCATTAATGGTAGCTTGTTTGCCAGGTTTTAGACGATTTCTCAGCTGGTTATTAGTAGTAGGATAGCGAGATGTGACGACAGCTGACAAGAATGACATCATATGGTTGATGGCATCAATGGGATCATCACCTTGCTTAAATACTGGAACAATTAGACCTGAGTCTAGTTGGGGAAATTTAGGTTGTTGTTGTTATTGGTTAAGTGTTGGAGCATATTCCATTTGAGTATGGATGATGGTGGAGAATAAACATTGTGGTGAACTGATGATTGATAATCATTGGATGGATAAGTGATTGAAAAAGGTATTGAGATTGATTGTGTTAAGTAGTTGAGACTGGAAAGATACATACTGTGGAGACGTATTGTGAAACTTGTGGTTGAAATTGAGTGTTTTGGTATGAGTTCTGATGAGTTTGATAAGGAGACTGTGTCATCTGATGGGTTGCAACAAAAGCAAGCGGATCTGAGTTGCGTTCATGCATTAAACGAATTTAATTTGCATGAATTTCGTGTTGTCCCAAGTAAGCATGAAGCTGATCAATAGTTAGTTTGTGTTAAATCCCGAACCAGTTTGACATCTGTCACAAATTTGCTCCACTCAGGAGGAAGGGTATTCAAAAACTTGGTGTTTACTTGAAATTGTTCCAGTTTCACATTGTAGATGTTCATGTCATTGAGTAGCAGTGAAAATCTCAAGTAGAAATCACGTAGTGTTTCTCCCTTCTTATAAGCAATCTTATCGAATTCATCATAAAGTTTACACTCTCTTTCCTGTTTCGTCAATGAAGTTCCTTGCATGAGAAGTTGAATTCTTTCCCAAAGTTCCTTGGCGATTCGATGATTGCTAAGAAGTGCATAGACCTTTGGTGGTAGTCCTTGGAGAATGATATTTGTTGCCTTGACATCACAATCAACTTGAATTGCATCCGTAGCAGATAACTCAGAGTATTTTCTTGGTCTAGTCACTCTATTCATCATGTATAGCTCCATTCAGCTTTTCCAAGAATCGTACATATCTTTTTCCAACATAGGTGGACGATTGTCAGCACCCGAAAGAATCACTTTCTCAACAAGAGTCGCCATTGAATATGTTAAAAGATTACTGTTTGATCGAACGGTGATTGAAAGAAATTATGTTTGAAGGTGTTGTCTTTTATGTGTTTTAAGTCGTGAAAACTGGATAAGTGTTAAATACACATATCCATTTATGCCTAAAATAACCCAATTAAACCCAAAACAGATCAAAAATGGCAACAATATGCTTGTATTTATGTTTTGTGTGTGCAGGTACGGATATATCAAAACTCATAAGAAAACAGTAAAAAAAGGGGCAAGCACGGACATGAGAATCAAAAGAGTACAAAAAGAAGCCAAAGAATCAAAGCCGAAGCCAGAAAAGTCAAACCCGCAGTCAAATCCAGTCAACATGGTCAACAAAAAGTCAACCAATAAAAGACAAAACCCAAAAAACATTCCATTTTCACCCTCCAAGTTTCCCAAAGTGTTTCAAAATAACCCTTCAAGTTTCAAAAGTTTCATAATTAGTCCCTTAATCCCTAAATGGGCCACACCCGGATCAAAAGTCCAAAAATAACCCCTCACCCCTTATTGGGCCCAGGAAACCTTAATGGGCCTTAAAAAGTCTTAAAAACCATACCCGGATACCAAAGAGCCCAAAAGCCCATTCCAAAAGCCCAATCCTAACCCATTCCCTTTTCAATAAACTCCAGGGACCAAACTTGCATATTTCCAAAACCTTTTATAACTAGAAAATGAGAAAAGAAAGAGAGGGACTAGAAGTGACAATTGGCCAAAGATCCAACTGAATTTAACTCGTTCAGTTATAAACTTGGCGCCAAGACCCATTTACTATTCATCTTCGCTTTCATTTCACTAGCCAGGGTAAAATAGAGGGCAAATGGAAATTGAGGGGCAAGTAAGTCTATTCATGAGCTCCTAAACAAGATGGTAGGGAGTGATTAGTAAAATCAAGAGATCTAAGCTCCTCACTCGAGCATATAGCCACGTCATCAATGGAGAAGCACACATGGAATGTGGGTTTTGTACTATTTCTACTCAGAGAAGTAACACAAGGTCACATCAAAGGAATTACACGCTGGCAATCCTCTATCACACACAAATGATCTAACAGCTCAAAAGGGTGATTCAATGATTGCTTTATTGGATGGCTCAGATGAAAAGGAGCGTGCAGAGGAGCTCAGGCCTAGAATCTTCCTCAACAGCTTATAAATAGGCCTCACCTCTCACACACAAGCAATCTTTTGATCTCTTGTAATTTTTAGCTTAATTTAGCTTATGTAGTTTTTTTTAAAATGTAATTTTCTTTCAACAATTTAGCTCTTGTAATTTGTCTTCTCAAGTATTGTAATCTGAAATTTTGTCATCAATATAAGCTTAGTTTTCATTTAAATTTGTTTTAAATTTAAGCTTTGATATCTCAAATTATGCCTTTAAGCTCTTATAAGCTCAATTAAACAGTAAATCTCCAAAGCCTCTTAACACTCTTTAAACTTCAAATTGTTGTGAAGTGAATAATGAAGGAATGGTTTTAGAGTTGAGGGCAACATTTAGAAATCATAAGAAATAACTTGTAACCAAAGCTTATTGGGCTTAATCAATAAGCTTAGGCTCTGCTAAGGCTTAAAATCCCTGTTTAGCTGGATCTTGAGGTTAACTTTCTTTCTCTTTTGTACTTTCATAATTTCTAGCTTAAATTAAATAGGTAATTTGTGCTTAAAAACTTAGATCTTGCTCTTATTAGCTATATTGTATGCTCATAATGCGTATTTGAATTCATTTATCGTATTAACTATTTAAGTTAATCTGTTTTTAGCTTAGAAGATAAGATCATTATTTAATATTTAGAGTGTCATAAACCCACAAAAACACCAAAAATTTATAAATCTTAGATCTTAAGTTGTAGCTAAATCAGTTGTTAGTTATGATTTAATAGTTAGTTATAAGCTAGTTTTTATCTGGTAGTTAGTGCTTATTAATTAGGTTTGCAATTTAAGTTTAAAGTCATTTCTGTCAAAGCCTGAAAGGGGTGTTTGGCATAAGCAAGTTTGACCAATAAAAGTCAAATATTTTTGGGCAAAACACTTTGGTCAGCTGAGTTTTAATGAGAAATCAAAACAAAGTTTTAAAAAGGTTTGAGTTCTAGATTTTAGTCAAAATGAAATTTGGCTTATTATGCATGTTCCCTGCATTTTAATCCAAGCTCCTTTGAGCTTTGATTGTGCATGCGCGAGATATGTTTAAACACTCTATTTGAGTGTGTCTTAGTGCAGGGTTACCCTTTAGGTAACCTGCACTATTGTTTTGCACTTGTGCAAAGTGCATCAGTAGGAACTAAGGTGTTCATACTGTCACCTTTGCTTATTTTGCAAGCTAAGGTAAATCATAGGTTTAGCTTCTAAGATTAAAGTAGGATTTAGATTAGTTACTTCTTAAGATAGATTTTAGCTTAAATTTCATTTCCAATCTTATTTGCTAGCTTAATTTTTGCTAAAAAACAGCTTAAACAGCCAATAATACAAAAACAGTAGGTAATTAAGTAGATCTTAATTTTTAATTTTACTTAAGTATTTTTAATTTTATAGCTTAAATATAAGTTTATTAGTATTGCACAAGTTCTCATAACCTCTTAGTCAAATTGGCTTATTGAGCTTTAAAGCTTACTGGTTTTTGTATTATTTGGCTAATCTCTAGTTTGCTTGTGTCATGATCATTTTTCAGTAGCTTAAAAGAGTTTTTTTTTTTTTTTTTCCTAGCTCTATTTTTCTTTCTGATAGCTAGCAAGTATTAGCTAATTAGAACATATTTTGTTTTGCAATTTGGACTTTATTTGAGTTTTTTATAGCTTAATTAGTTAAACAAAGGGAAAGCCTGGTTTATTTTATCACTTAAAGATATTCTTTTTAAGAGCTTATTAGTGGATTTTAGCCCTAAGTGTTTTTGTTAAAATTGTTCACCTCAGCTTATTTTATAACTTTGCTTCTTTAAGTATTTGCTGAAAAGCACTTTTTAGTTTCATCTTATTTTTAAGCCTAAAAAGGACTTAGTTTGAAGTCGGGCTTGGTCTCAGGGGTTGGTTTTGCAACTTTAAAGTTTCTCAGTTAGTACCTCCGTTAGTTAGTTAGTCTTTCCTGTTAGTCCCTTAGGGATTTGCATAGTTAGTCCCTAGTTAGTTAAATAGTTAGTTTAATTAATTTTAATTAGTTTAAATTAGTAATTAGGGTTTAGCTTTTAATTAGTTTAATTAAAGTTTATTAAAAAGATAAAAATTAGGGCTTTTATTTTTATAACATTTCTGCATATTTTCTTTATTTAGTATAATTTTTATAAAATTTTTAGGATTTTATTTTTAATAGTTTTATTACTTTTAAAGTTTTTAATTAGTTTAAATTTTAGAAAAATCATATCTTTAAATCTAAAAAGCCAAAAATAATAATTCTTTTTTCTAAAATTTTCTTTTTACTTATTTTACTTAGGAAAAATATAATTTCAATTATTTTCTATTTTTTTATTTTTAGGATTTAATTCGAATTAAATAGTTTTTAATTAATAAAAAAATTCAAAAATAATCAAAAAAATATTTTTCTTTTTCTTAAAATTTTCTTTTATCCTAATTTAGGTTTAGAAACTTAGTTTGCAATTTTAGGGTTTAATTTTAGTTTACTTGCTTAATTGTCGCGTTTTATTTGTTTTCCGTATTTGTTTAATTGTTTAAATTACCTTTAATTTTCAATCTTAATTGTTGCTTTTTATTTAGTAGTCATAGATCATCAAATCATCTATTTTCTTATTCAAATCATAATCCAAGCTTAAACGAGGTTTCAATTTCACTAGTCGTTGGGGAAACGACCCGGGTGATCATATTTATCCGGTTAAATATACGTATTATATATTATATTATATATATTTTTGAGAGTGAATTTTCCTTAGGGAATTTTCTTAATTGCTCTTAAGGTTATATTAGTATATATATTTTATAGTGTATTAAAACTCAACAATCAGTTTTTGGCGCCGTTGCCGGGGACTAGTGTTTAAGATTCCTTCGTTTTGTGTTTGATTTGGTTTGAAGATCCTTTCGTTCCCCCCCCTCGCCCCCCCTCCGAAAGTTTCATTCTTGCTTATAATTCAAAAAACTAAAAAAATCATAGAATTTAAAAGTAAAAAATAATTTTCCATTTCTTTTTAGTAGAAGTAAAAGATCAAAAAAAAATAGAAAAATCAAAAAATTAAAAAAATCTTCCTTTTAATAAAGAAATAAAATCACCAATTGGTTAAAGCGTACCAAAATATAATACTCTCAACGGAGGAATTATCATAAACAACTCCAGTGAACTTGTTGGTTTTCCCAAATCGAATAAAGATTACACTTTGCCATTTGTCTCTACACGTACGGCTCAACTTAAAAAGCAATTTTGAGAGCTACCGTGAGTTAGTTGATCTATTTGGTATAGTTCTCTTCCCGTGTAAACTTAAAATTGTTGTTTAATAAAATATTCAAAATCAAAAAAAAAAAATAGTGTAGAAATTTTTACTTTCAAATTTTTTCTTGATTTTTCTTTTAGTCATGCGCACTCGAGTGCCTCAAGCTCGTAATCGAAATCGTCGACAACAACAATTAACAACGGTTATTGTTGAGGAACCCGAGTTTCCAATGACCGACAATCGTACCATGGCCCAAATGTTACAAGCTCCCATCGAGGGGTATGAAGATGCTATTGTTGTTCCACCAATTAATGCTAACAATTTCGAGCTTAAACAACCTTTAATCAATCTTGTGCAAAGTAATAAGTTCACGGGTAGACAAGACCCTCATAATCACCTTCGATTCTTCAACGTGGTCACTTCAACGTTTAGACACCCCGAAGTTCCGAACACTTCGATCAAGCTTTTGCTTTTTCCTTTTTCTCTAGACGGTGAAGCCCGGGATTGGTTAGACAAGGAACCTCCTAGATCAATTCTCACATGGGACGACCTTGTTGCAAAATTCATAAATCAATTCTTCCCACCTTCAAAAACCACTTACTATCGGAATGAGATCATTACTTTTTTCCAAAAATCAAACAAAACCTTCAATGAAGCATGGGAACGTTTTAAAGAACTCCTTCGTCAATGTCCTCACCATGGCTTCTCGGAACTACACCAACTCGATACTTTTTACAATTCTTTGAGTTCCAACGATTAAGATGCCTTAGACTCCGCCGCGGGTGGCAATTTTTTAGACAAGATGCCTCAATAAGGATTAGCGATTATTGAAAGCAAGTCAAAAGTTCGTTACTCAAGAAGTCGTACTAATGATTCAAGAGTGAGTACGGATGCTCCTCTTTCTAATTCTTCACCTTCTAATAATTCTTTCGATATTCAACAATTAGCCGCTTCTCTCGAGGATAAGATGACTATAAGATGAAAACAAAGGATGAATGAAATTGAAAGCTAATAGTGGTACTACTCCCCACCCATCAAAGCGTTGAGGAAGTAATGGTACATGTGGATCGAATCATAATTTTAACCATTGTCCGTTAACTCGAGGTGGAAATGATTTTCCCGTTTTTCATGACAATATCCAACAATTTCAACAAACCGCAGCCGTTGGTAATTTTCTCTAAAGAAACCAACCATCTAATTTAGCAAGTCAAATGAAACCACCGGGTTTCAATCAACCGAATGTTCAAAACAACCAAAACCGTTACCAAGGAACCACTTCCAATTTCAATCAAAACCGTGGAACCAACTTTAATCAAAACCGTCAAAACAATCAAAATCAAGTTTATCAAGCCCCACCATACCAACCACCAACAAATCAACCTTTGGTTAATCAAGCTTTACCTCCCGTTTCACAAATTCCAAGGTTGTGCATAACGATTTTGAAAAGTTATGCTAAAGCTAATGATGCGAAATGAATAAAACTTGCAAATGAAGTTAGATTAATTTTCAAAAAACAAAAATGATTTTCAAAGAGTTGTACAATGAATCTCAAAGAAGCAAGATG
Organism: Tanacetum coccineum; assembly: GCA_026074375.1. Classification (NCBI taxonomy): domain Eukaryota; kingdom Viridiplantae; phylum Streptophyta; class Magnoliopsida; order Asterales; family Asteraceae; genus Tanacetum; species Tanacetum coccineum. The sequence goes on from BQNB010045364.1 coordinate 34,966, forward strand.
ATTTCAAAGATGATGCTCATTTTCATCCAAATCTATCATACCAACCAAGCTTCAATTCAAGTTCGTTACCAAGCAATACTTTCCCAAACCCTAGAACGCAAGCAAGGCAATTAACCACACAAGTGGTGTCTTAGATGAACAACCTCCAATTCCACCCGCCAGTGGTGGAAAAGGCGCGCGCGCGATGTGACCAAAGGATACGAGCTAACCCTAACCTAGCACCGAAGACATCCACCTCTAGTTGTCCAAGACTTAGGGAAAAGACAAAGAACCAATCAAAGAGCCTTCTTTAGCTCAAAAGACCAAGACTAGTTTGCCTTACCCTTCAAGACTTGCAAAAGAGAAAATTCGTGAAAAGGATGATATCCTAAGCTTTAAATTTATGAAATTTTACGGAATCCTTCACTTTGTGCGGCAAGTTTTTCGCGGATGCTCGCAGGCATATGCCAAAGTTTGTCTCCAATGTTTCAAAAAGATGCTTAATAACAAAGACAAGTTAATCGAGTTAACCAAGACACCTTTGAATGAGAATTGTAGTGCGGTTGTCCTTAAAAAGCTTCCAAAAAAGCTAGGTGACCCCGGTCGATTTCTTATTCCATGTGATTTTTCGGAGTTCGATAGTTACTTAGCCCTTGCCGATTTAGGTGCTAGTATCAATCTCATGCCTTTATCCATTTGGAAAAAGCTTAAACTCTCAGGACTTACTGAAACAAAAATGGTGTTAGAATTAGCCGACCGAACAATTTCCAAACCAACCGGTGTAGCCGAGAATGTTTTTGTCAAGGTAGGAAAGTTCTACTTTCCGGCCGATTTTGTTGTTCTTGATTTCATAGCCGATCCTCGAGTACCGTTGATACTCGGGAGACCTTTTCTTAGGACAGCTCATGCTTTAATCGATGTATATGAAGGAGAGATAATTCTTAGGAATGATGATCAGACTTTAACCCTTAAATGTGGTGATACACCTTCTATTTCGTACAACAATTTCGAATCGTTGAAAAAAGTCGATCTCATTGATGTCACGTGTGAAGAATACTCACAAGAAGTTTTAGATTTTTCCGACTCAGTTGCATATGGCAATCCTTCTCCCGGATACGATCCGATTGTTTCAAATTCTTCTCCGACACTCACTCCTTTCGAGGAAAGTGATTTTCTACTTTTTGAAGAAGCCGATGCTTTTATAGCAATCGATGACGAGCAAACTTCACCAGAAATTAATGCTATGTACTATGATCCCGAGGGTGACATTCTCATTCTCGAAGCACTTCTCAATAGTGATCCATTACCTCCTCAACCAAACCAAGGAGATTATTTACCAGAAATTCGAAGAGACCTTAAAATAGTTGAACCAAAGAAGTCTTCAATCGAATATGCTGTTTCTTATGAACCAAAGAATGAACCTCCCGAGGTTGAACTTAAGGACTTACCACCTCATCTCGAATACGCATTTTTAGCAGATAACAACAAGTTGCCTGTTATAATTGCCAAAGATTTGAGCGATGATGAAAAGACCGCTCTCATAAAGGTTCTTAAATCCCGAAAGCAAGCAATTGCTTGGAAGCTCTCTGACATTAAGGGTATAAACCCGGAATTTTGTTCTCATAAAATTCTAATGGAAGATGACTATGAACCAGCGGTCCAACATCAGAGAAGGGTTAATCCAAAAATTCATGATGTCATTAAAAAAGAGGTTGAAAAACTTCTTGACGCTGGATTGATCTACCCAATCTCGGATAGTCCTTGGGTGAGCCCAGTACACTGTGTACCAAAGAAAGGAGGAATGACCGTAGTAACCAATGATGATAACGAATTAGTGCCAACAAGACTTGTAACAGGATGGAGAGTATGCATAGATTATCGTAAGTTGAACGAAGCTACAAGAAAAGACCATTTCCCTTTGCCGTTCATGGATCAAATGCTTGAGAGACTCGCAGGAAATGAGTACTATTGTTTCCTCGATGGTTTCTCGGGTTATTTCCAAATTCCAATTGATCCAAATGACCAAGAAAAGACCACATTCACCTGCCTATACGGAACGTTTGCTTATCGCCGCATGCCTTTTGGTTTATGCAATGCACCAGGCACGTTTCAAAGGTGTATGATGGCAATCTTCCATGACATGATTGAAAAGACAATGGAAGTCTTCATGGATGATTTCTCGGTTTTTGGAAATTCTTTTTCTACGTGCCTCACCAATTTAGAAAAAAAATGCTTAAACGGTGTGAAGACACCAACTTAGCTCTAAATTAGGAAAAGAGCCATTTCATGGTGAAAGAAGATATTGTACTCGGACATAAGATCTCGAAGAAAGGAATTGAAGTCGACAAAGCTAAGATCGATGTGATTTCTAAGCTACCTCACCCAACCACCGTTAAAGGAATTCGAAGTTTTCTCGGGCATGCTGGTTTTTACCGTAGATTCATCAAAGACTTTTCAAAGATCTCTCGACCAATGACCCATCTCTTAGAGAAAAACACTCCTTTTATCTTATCAGAAGATTGCATTTTATCCTTTCAAACATTGAAAAAGAAGTTAACCGAAGCTCCAATTTTCATTGCTCTAAATTGGGACCAACCTTTTGAAATCATGTGTGATGCAAGTAATTATGCAGTAGGTGCGGTTCTAGGGCAAAGGATTGAGAAGCATTTTTGACCAATTCATTATGCAATTAAGACGATGACCGAAGCAGAAACGAATTACACAACAACGGAAAAAGAGATGCTTGCAGTTGTATACGCTTTTGAGAAGTTTCGATCATATCTTATCATAAACAAAAGTGTTGTTTACACGAACCACTCTGAATTGAAATACCTCTTCAACAAGAAAGACGCCAAAGCAAGATTGCTTAGATGGGTCTTACTTCTTCAAGAATTTGATTTTTTAGTGATTGATACCAAAGGAGCTAAAAACTATGCAGCCGATCACCTCTCTCATCTTGAAAACCCGTATGAGAATGTTTTTGATCCTAAGGAGATTAATGAAACTTTTCCCCTTGAAACATTAAATACGGTGACTTCTCATGATGACCAAAATACCCCGTGGTTTGCCGATATAGCAAATTACCACGCGGGGAATTTTCTCATCAAAGGAATGTCAACTGAACAAAAGAAGAAGTTTTTCAAAGATATAAAGCATTACTTTTGGGGTGATCCCTATCTCTTTCGAATATGTGCAGATCAAATCATCCGTAGGTGTGTATTTGGCCAAGAAGCTCTTGAAATCCTCAAAGCTTGTCATGAAGGACCCACCGGGGGCCATCATAGTGCCAATATCACCACTCGGAAAGTATTTAATGTCGGGTTCTTTTGGCCTACCATATATCAAGATGCTCATTCAATGATCAAATCTTGTGATGCATGTCAAAGACAAGGAAAAATTTCACATCGAGATGAGATGCCTCAAAATGCGATCCAAGTTAGTGAAATTTTTGATGTATGATGCATTGATTTTATGGGACCTTTTCCATCGTCAAGGGGAAGAAAATATATCCTCATAGCCGTCGATTATCTTTCCAAATGGGTTGAAGCCAAGGCACTCCCCACCAACGATGCTAGACTAGTTGTTAAATTTTTGAAATCCTTTTTCTCCCGATTCGGTGCACCGAGAGCTATTATAAGCGATCGTGGGACCCATTTCTGTAACGACAAATTTGATAAAGTTATGTCTAAATATGGTGTCACACATCATCTTTCTACCGCTTATCACCCTCAAACTAGTGGTCAAGTCGAGGTGACGAATCGTGGACTTAAAAGAATCTTAGAAAGGACGGTATGAGATAATCGTACCTCATGGTCAGACAAGTTAGACGATGCGTTGTGGGCATATAGGACTGCTTACAAGACTCCAATCGGATGCATAGTCTGTTAACATCATCACATCAAATCCCTTTTCTCCCGATTCGGCGTGCATCCTAGGAGCAATTATAAGCGATCGTAAGGACCCATTTCTTAATGACAAATTTGATAAAAGTCATGTCCAAAATATGGTGTCCCCCCACATCGCTTTCGACTCCTTACACCCTCAAACAGTGGTCAAGTTCGAGCTCTAGCTTCAGACTCTCTAAGCTCTTCTGCTTCTTGTATGATTTTCCGAATTTCAATGCTTAGACCATTGAATTTATCCTTAAGCTCATAAATCTTATCTTCACATTTCCTTCTATAATCAATATCGATCTCCTCCTTTCGATATTCTCTTATTCCTAAATCATTCATCCATTCTTTCATCTCTTCTAAACACTGCTGCTTCTGAATCTCCAAATCTTGGATTCTCATTTCTTGAGGAGATTGACTTTTATTTAAGGCTTGATTAGCTTTTTGAAGTCTCTCCTTAGCAAGCAGTTCCGCAATACTCTTCTCTTCTCTTTGCTTTTTAATCACACTATCACAAAGTTCTTTAAATGTATCAAGAAATTCTTGATCCTTTATTCTTTGTGCTTTCAACTCTTCTTTAAATTTATCATTTTATAGATTGAAACATTCGTGATCCATATGATACCCTCCACATGTCTCACAAATGGGATAACCGTTTTCGCACCACAATTGAGTACAACAATAGTCTTCGTGAGAACCACGGCAATACAAACACAAAGCAACACACGAATTATCTTGTAAATCATATGGTGTATTACCCTCACCATCATGACAAGAATAATCCGAAAAGTGTGGAGGTGTGGTATAAAGATTAGGAGAATAATTGTTAGCACTTGAATAAGTACTACAATTGAAGCAATCTCCATTAACAAGGTTTGAACCACACCTCGCACAAGTCGAACACGGGCAATGCGGGAATTCGTTTGTCCTTCCGCATTGAAAACAAGGATAAAACCCGTATGTCGACATAATAAAGAATCAATAACGAAGAATATTTTTGGATTTTATGATTTTTTTTTTAATTTTATAATTTTTATTTATTAAAGGCCTAAAATTCTAAGAATGGAAAAATAATCGAGAAAGAACTCAACCAAAAGATCTACTCACGTCACGGTAGCTCTCTAACCAACTAACTCACAAAGAAGAGCGGAGAAAAGGGAAAGAGCGAGGCTCTTTTAGAATAACCCTTGTCCCTTGAGGCGATCCGAAGACCCGGCCTGCCTACTCTCTTTAATGAATAAGCCAACTAGAGGTGAGCCGTACCTAGTGAGTGTCAAAAATGGGAGTATTTTGATCTTTTGTTGCGATGATATTATGATAATACTCATTTAAGAGTATTATATTATTGTTAATTCTTTTTTAAAGGAAAGTTTTTTATGTTTTCAATTGCTTCTTATTATTTATCTTTTATTTTTAGTAAAAAGAAAAGAAAATATATTTTTTAATTTTTATAGTTTTTGAAAATGTTTTTTTTTATATTTTTGATTATATAACAAGAATGTAACTTTCCCGGTGGAAAGGATCTTCTCGACTTTACTTCAACGAAATCGTTCACGAATTCCCCGGCAACGGCGCCAAAATTGGTTTCGTGATAAGTATAGTATATATCTCTATAGTGCAAACTTTCACTAACCAAGATACCGTAAGTAATTAATCACTTAGGAAAGTAATTAATACACGGGTCGTAAATTCCTCGAAGAAGTCGTGAATTGAGATTTGGTGATAATTCGGATTCGAGTTAAGAATGGTTAAAAGATTTTTGGCTTTTGAATTATACTACAAATTTAATAGCACAATTAAACTATAGAAATGATTAAAGAAACTAAAATCAATTAACTAGCACGAAAAATTAACAAATGAAAATTAAAAACGTGAGCTAAAACAAGAATTTAAAATCTAAAGCACTTCTAATAACAAATTTAATGCCTAAAAATCACAAATTTAAAAAGAAAATTTTAGGAAAAAGAATTGGAATTTTTTAACTATTTTTGAATTTTTTTATGAATTTTTAAAGAAAAATGAATTAACAAAAATAAACTTTTTCTAAAAATTATCACTAAAATTTTACTTTTATTTTTCAAAAATACTAGATTTAAAAAGAAAATTTTCACAAAAAGAATCACAATTTTTCAGTTATTTTTCTATTTTCTATGAATTATTTAAGAAAAAGAAATTAACTAAAATCTATTTAAATTCCTAGAAAATACAATTTTAACTAGAAAAATAAAGAAAAATGGTTTTTATAAACTAGAAAGGTGCAGAAATTGAATGGAACAAAAAGCCCTAAATTTTATAACCTAATTAAGCTCTAATTTTATCAATTAAAACTAAACCCTAATTTTTATTAAACTAAAATCAAAAATATTAAAACTATTTTACTTCTTACAAAAGACAGGGTAGAAAGTGTAATAAACGAAACTAAAAGGTAGGCGGGATAACTATGGGAAATTTACACTACAGTTAAAACGTATACCCCTTATCTATTACAAATATACAAAATAAACCCTCGATTTAGCTTATTTTTGGCTTATTAAAAAGTGAAAATAAGCAAAAACTTAAAACTACAAAGTTGTAAAGCGCTTTTTAGACTACACTCTTTGTAATAAAATTATCACTACTTTTATCCACTTAATAAGCTAGAAAATAAGCTTTTTGGACTGTGTTACAGAAACTATGCTTTAACTAATTTTTTCAATCTTTAGCTTATATCCAGCTTAATTATCAATGAAAATGAAAGCCAAAAGAACTTATAAGAAGCTTAAGATGTGTTCTAGATTTATCTGAAAAGACTTAAGCTAAAAGTTAACAAGATTAACAAGAGATTTGCTATTGAAAAGTGAAAGGTTCAGGCTTAAACTGGAATTAAGCTAATGTTAATAAGCTAAAACACTTATTTCTAAACCTTAGAAGCTAAATTTTTGGGAATAAGCTATGCTATGGTTATTAAGCAAACCTAGATAAAAGGTTTCTAAAAATTACAAATAGAAATAAGAAAACAATAAGAAAATAAGCTCTAACTTATGAACTTGCTATACTACTTTTTGCAGGTTAAAATAAACTAGACTAAAAAACTTTTAAAAATGAAATCAAGTGATGAAATGTAATAAGCTAATGGAAAACTATTGAGATTCTAAAAACTAAATCCTAACTCTTAACTATGAAACCTGAAAAGTAGCTTAAAAGATTATAAGCAACAGCAACATTGACTGTTGCTGCTGATGCTATAGCTGATGCACTTGGCAATATTCTCAAATGCAGACTAAACTTCTTAAGTGAGAACTCATTGAACCTACTAAATGTATGTATCTAATCCTGCTTTGAACAATGTTGAATACTAGAAAGCTATAAATTTCTTAAAGCTAAAACTAATACACTATCTAAAGTGCCCTGGTGGTAGAACAAGATTTTTAAACTCTAAACTTTGAATTTATAGAATCTAATTCTTAAAACTTATTAAAAGCTTGATATTATAGCCTAACACAACTGTATGAAGAATATTGACAGGATTACTTTGACTTTAGAAAGTAAATTTAGCTTATTCCAAAAACACTACTTTACTAGTGCTCGTCAAAATAAAATACACTAAAATTCTATTTTAACTCTAAAACAACTAAATCTTTTTATCTACTCACACTAAGATTCACCTTCTTAAGCTATTTAAAGACTAAAACCTACAGCTTATTTGTAGAATTAAGCTACTTACTCACTTAGCTACTTCTACTTACTAAGACAGATTTGACAGAAATGAAAATTAATGAATCCTAACTATTATTACTTAAAGACATTTGTATTTCTAAGCTATGTAAACAGTTTTAGATAGTATTAAGCATTCACAAATTCATTGCAATAAGCTAAATGAAATAAGCTAGTAGGATGTGCACTAAAATGATTATAGCGGATTAAACCTGAATTTTGAGAGTCTCAGAGTCACAAGCCACTCTTGTTGAGTGAGTGGCTTAAACACATACACCTAAGTGGCACCTTGCCTCTATACCTTGAGCTTTTAAGCTCAATAAGCTTTTAAAAGCTTATTAACTCCTTGTTGCTTCAAAAATGAATCCAATGAACTCAAATGATCATGATTTGATTTAAATTGGACAAATGAGTTAATGAATTACTCAAAACAAAGTTTTTAACTAAATTTGAGCTTATTAACAAGTATAAGCTCAAATGAGCTTATTAGAGCTTATTAGGTAAAAAACAGCTTAAAATTGAAATCAAAGAACAACGAAACTTGAGATTAAGCTTTTATTGATCAAATGTAAAGGTACAAGCTGAGATTACAATAGTACAAGTGAATGAGAACAAATTCAAAAAGCTTAAAAGTAAATTGCTTAAAAATAAGAAAAATTCAAACTAAAAATTTAAACTCACTCTCCCTCTCTCACTATGAACGTCTACACTTCTATTTATAGAGGATTGAAGAAGAGAATGAAGACTTCAAGCTGTTGATGAGCTTATGATGTGTTCAAGCCAATTGTGAGCTTCCACGTGTACTTTAGCAAGAATTAGACCAATATAATGATGCCACGTAGGATTAGTGAGGTGGAAAGGTTTTAATACGAGGTTATGAGAGCTTGAAGGAGCGGGGAAAGGGATATTTGTGAAGTTGGGTTTATTGGGAAAATGGGCGGGAAATTCTGTTGGGAGGCGGTTAGGGAAGATTAAACCCTGCGTGTGTATTTTGAATGTTTGGAGTAATAGCAAAAATGGTCCCTGCGTTTGATATCTACTATTGTAGTGTTAAAAGAACTTTCGGAAATTGCATTTCTAGCCCTTGTGTTTGATAACTTCCATTTCCCTTTATAAAGACAACTTTTATCTTTTTCAACTTTGGCCCTTTGACTTTTAAATCATCCAAATGAACCCTTAAACTTTGCAAACTTGTCATCATTGGTCCTTGGGCTTTCATTTAGGTCTTCATTGACTTGTATCGGGCTGATCCGGCTTTGATTGATTTGGCTTCCCGTCTTCACTCTTTTTCTTGTCTTCTCTGTTTCTTGTCGGTTTTTGACTGATTTTGCTTCTTTTTGTCTTTTTTAACCTTTCCTGCACAATAGACACAAAAGCACACATTTTTCTATCCTTTTGGCATAATTTGGCTTTTATTTGGCAAAATCCCGGGTAATTTATATATACAATTAAGCATTTATCAAAATTCCCCAAACTAAAGGATTGCCGTGTCCTCACGCAATGTTATCAAGTGTACACTTTGTAAACTAACAAGTTTCCAAAATGCCCTTGTTTTCACCTTTATTGAATCACCTTTTTAAACAAATCAATTTATCTTTATAGTTGAAATCCATCTATGCTTTACACTCAAGCCTTGTGAGCTCAAATGTTAATAACATGGATAAATCTCATCTCAAAGCTAAAAGAAATTGGGAAACAAAACTTATAAATTGATTTAAGAAAATGAAATTTTATCCATTCTTTTATTTTCCATATACTATAATTTATTATTTTTTCGCAATAGGAATGTTGTTCTTA
>BQNB010045365.1:0-44324 GCA_026074375.1 Tanacetum coccineum
ATCTTGACACTACTTCTAGTAATGAGAACCTTGTCCCAATCCCAAGTGAGTTTGAGGGTATTTCCGACGATACAAGTGATGTGCCTACTTGTGATGATAATCGTGTTAATGTTGAGTCCGATCTTGTGGAATCTTTGATTAACCATGATACTTCGATTGTTCATCCTTCTAAGATCGATCCTATTCTCGAGGAGTTCGCCGGTGAACTTGCTCATATTGCTCCAATTCCACCGGGAATTGTTGAAGCCGATTTTGATCCAAATGATGATACTTCGAGTGATGATGATTCTTTTGAGAACATTAAGTACGTTGATGCATCACCTTCCTATTCAGAGCTTGATAGCTTAGAGGAGGTGAATGATGTTGACCAAGAAGAGAAAGAGTTTAACTTAGAAGATATCTTTCAAATCCAAGACATTATTCTTCGAGAGAAATTATTAAACGTACATCGTCTTATTTCTAATATCGAATCTTTAAAAGTTAACCCTACTCCGGATCGTGTGCTCAAGTCTCATTCTTCATTTCCTATCCTCGTCGTGGATAGTGATGCGTTCTTTGAGGAGTTCGATACTTCTCTTTCTCATTTGGATAATTCTTTACCTGAATTCGAGACTTTTAGCGATCATACGGAAGAGACGAGAAGTGGCAGTACCACTACTCATGCTAATTACTCTCTTCCCGAGTATGATTCGTTTCTTTTTTAGATTGAGCCCGATCAGGGAGGATTGACTAGTGTTGTTATTTCTGATAAATCAAATGATCTTCTTTTGGAAATTCCTGAGTTTGAATCATTTCATTTCGATCCGTCATTTCCTCGACCTCCTTCGGAACCACCGGATGTTGAGAAATGTCTTGAACCCGAAGCAGGTGTTTTGATAACCAAAGTGTTTAGGGGTGTTTCTAAACCGCATGATTTTATGGCCAATATTTTACCCACCCTTCCCACCATTGTTTACAATTTGACCTTCATTCTATTACTCTCCTTATGGAGTGAAGACACCATTTTTGACCCCGACATCTTCACTTAGAGTCGGTGGCCTCTCATCGGGATGGAACTTTCATATACTTTAATGTTTGTACAAACATTAATGAAAGCCCGATTGAGATTTTCTTTTCCATTTACTTGCTCTCCCTAAGGACAACTAAATTCAAGGATCGAGTCGAGCTGTGACTCGGTGACCAAAAATAAGCCGCTTCGTGGGAGTTCACCCCATGCTTATCCTTTTCTATTTTCTTTCTAATTCTAATGTGTTGTGATGTGTTGTGGCTATCCTCTTTCGGTTTTTTGTTGTTTGTTGTTTGTTGTGATTTTTGCAGGATTATTCCAACAATTTCTGAAGCCTCTCGTGTCCAATGTTGTATCCTGTTTCACTCGAGCTTCTCATCCTTTGTGTGAAATTAGTTTGGGGAAATCCAATATCCTTTCATCTTATCGATTCATGTTTATCTTTGCATAATTCATAAACGGCTTAGATTTTCATAGAAACCCGACTTTAAACATTGAGGACAATGTTTCATTTTAGTTTAGGGAGGGAATCTATCGATTTGATGTTACCTGCTTATTGTTTTGTTCTCACGTACCCGTTTTCCCACAAAAATAGCAAAAATTTTAAATTTTTAGTTGTCAAAAAAAATGTTAAGACACGAATGTAGGTTTTCCGTTGGTAAGAATAAGAAGTAATTTTTGACCCGATCGAACGTGTAGAGTTCTAGCTTTCTCCCTTAACAATTAATGATGATAGTTTGTGCTAGTCTCATGTAGATTTTAAACATGCTAGACTTGAATCGTTAGTAAATGAAGACTTGTGCTAATCTCAAGTAGATTTTAAATATGCCGAGTTGGATTTTATATAGGCCAAGTATTCGCGAGTGTTTTTCTTAGAGATTTTAAATTGCGAAGAACGAGAAATGATAGTGTTATTTATAAGTCATGACATTAAACGTAGAATAGATAGTTGGTTTTCTTTTCAACTCATAAGTGTTAATTGTGGCTTTTTCTCTATTAGCTTGTTTCACCTTTATATATAATTGTTTATAAATAAGAGTTGTGCGGTTTTTTTTTTTTTGGTAAATATTTAGTTAATAGAGTTTTCTTTGTTCCTTTGTGATTAGGATGAGTACACATCAGAATACTTAATTTGGCATACTATATGTATCACATTAATGAATATTTTGCTTATTCCTTAAAGAGCCTTAGGGTATATGGGGTAAGTAGAATTCAATAATAATCCAAGACTCATAAAAGTTTGTTGTATCTTGCCGGCTCACAACCGATGTTAACAGCTTCTAAAAGGTCAAGAAAGTTACCGAAAGTCGAAATATAGTTTGCTATATCTTGACGAGGGCATGGCCGATGTTGGTAGTCCTTTCTAAAGGGACTGAGCAGTTTAAATAATGTTGCTTAATTTTTGTCTTATTTTGTACCTTTAAAAAGCCCTAAGGGTATATGGTGCCAATAAGATTGGTCCACCTTCATGTCTAAAGAGCCTTAGGGATATGACATGATGGTGCCTTGCTTAGTAGCTAATAAAAGCCAAAATTTTGGTTGCCTCGATGCGGGACTTTAATCTTGATGACATTGTCTTTTGAAAAAGGGCTTAGGAGTAATTATTGCGTTCTTAACCGTTACGCTTTATATTTTTGGATTTTAAATAGATATCGAAATAAAAGTTCTTTAAGAGGCCTTGGGGTATATAAACTTAAGTTAAAATCGTGAGGTACAAAAGTAGGTATTTGGCGGGGGAAAAGTAGTATACAATGTAGTATTTATGGTAGTGGTAGTGTCCATGACTTGTAATTAACAATAATCTTGTTTTTTTAAGCTTATCTGTGCATGGGAAAAAGTGAAAAATCGGGAATGATGAAGTTATCTTTTATGACACTTTTTAAGTGTGCTTTTAGTTCTTATGATCCTAAAATGTTACCAAATGTTGGTAATGAACAATCAATAAATTTGTAACACAATTAAGTTGTTAGTTAGGTAGTTATTTATCAAGGATAAATCATAAAAAGATAAAAAAGTTTTGAAAATGGGAAATCGGGTGTTTTATAACTTGTGATCTCTTAGCTCTCTCGACAAAAATCTTTGCTACTTTTCAAAGATATTAGTTTGGGGAAGTTTTGAGGTATTTGGTTATAAAGCATGTGATATTGCGTGAGGACACAGCAATCGTTTTGTTTGGGGAATTTTGATAAGTGTAAAATAAATATGTTTTATTACCTAAAATAACCCATTAAACCCAAAACAGACCAAAAATGGCAAAAATATGCTTGTATTTGTGTTTTGTGTGTGCAGGTACAGATATATGAAAAATCACATGAAAACCGTTAAAAATGGGCAAACAAGGACACAAGAACGGAAGAGTGAACAAAAGCCGGAAGCCAAAGCCAGAAAAAGGTAAATTATACAGTCTAACTCCTTAGCATTTCCTTGGTCAACTGAGTCACAACAAAACCCAAATGTTTTAAAATAAAACCCTTCAGTTCAAAAGTTGCAAAAATAGTCCCTTAAACCCTAAATGGGCCTCACCCGGATCCAAATGCCCAATTCCTAGCCCAATCCCCTTTTCATAAAACTCCAAGGGCCATTATTGCTATTTCCTAAACTCTTTTTTACACTACACCTTTTACACTACAACCACAAGGACCATTTGTGTCATTCTCCCAAAGTCAAATGACTTTTACTATGTGACAGTTAAAACAAGCGGGAAAACATGGGCACTATTCACCCATCGTCCCCAACATTAACCCTTAGTCAAATCAAGGGGCTTTTCTCAATTAAGGGGTGTTTTAGGTAATTCATGGGATCGTTAATAAGATGGCAGGGTCAAATGAGTCAAATCAAAGCATCTCAAGCATCAAAGCCACGTGGCTATGGAGAAAGCACAAAGGAATAAGGAATTTGCACTACATTCACTCACAAAACTAGCACAAGTTGTCACATCATGAGAATGACAGCTTGGCAATCATTGAGCATCCACATTTGATCCAACGGCTTACAATAGCCCTAGATGTAGTAAGGAATGATTGGCTAGGATTGATTGGAACGTGGGCATCAAGCAAGACCTAGAAGCTTTAGCTTGGCACTATAAATAGGCTCTCACCTCACACACACACACATCTAGTTTTTAGTAGCTTTTAGATAGCTTAAAAATTTCGTTTTTAGCTAAATGTAATTTTCCTTTTAAATGTTTTGTTAATTTCTTTTTAAAGTAATGTAATCAGTTGCTTTTGTTAATTGAATTCAGTTCTTTTACACTTTATAAGCTCCTCATCTCTTTTTTATTTGTCCTAAATTATTAAGCTAAAGTAAATAAGTCCTATAGCTCAACAAGCTCAACTGAGTTTTATAGCTTATGATTGAGTTTAAATCAACCTTAATCATTCTTGATATCAAATAAAACCAGCTTAAATTACCTTTATCTTGTGGATTTATGCTTTTGAAGGAGATCTAGAAATGGAAAGAGATCTCAAGGACTTTTCCTAGCTTATTATAAGTAGGAGAGACTTGTTGTCATAAGCTATAAGAGCCATTTATGGTCTTTCTGATAAGATGAAAGCTCTAGTAAGTTTCTTTTTAATTTCTTTGCCTTATTTAATTCTAGCTAAAATAGTTTTGTTCTTATAGCTTTATTAATTTAGATCTGTTATTTGCTTAAAAGGTTAGGTTGCTTATTTGTGCTTAATTTCTAACTTAATATTGCTTATTAGAACTATATAGATCATCTGTTTTTTAGCTCGTCTTAGTTATAAATCTTGTGTTGTCATTATTGTCATTTTAACTATAAAAAGCCAAAAATATAGAAAGTAGTTTAGATCTTAGATTATTGCTTATTCAGTTGTTAACTCATGTTCATTAAGCTATTTTTTAGTAGATTATTATCTGGAATTAAGAACTCGTTAGTTAATTTTTCATTTTAGTTGTTTATCCAAAAAGCTTGACTCTTGGTTAAAGGGGTTTTTGGGAATACGCTTCCTTTGACCACATAATCAAAGTGAGCTTTAGTCTTTTATTGAGTCAGTTTAAATTTTCATTTAAAATTAACTGTTAAAGAGTTTTTTATAAGTTAGATTTTGGAAATATAAAGAATAGGTTTATTATGATCATTCCTGCACAGGGAATTTTCTTTTGAAATTCTCACATGTGCGAATTTGATACCAAACCATTTTAGTTTGGTTCTTGCTTGTTTTGTGTTTGTATACACTCAAATAGAGTGTGTAGTGCAGTGGTAACCACAAGGTACCTGCACATTTTGCTTTGGTCCTTTGCCATTTACACTAGCAGTGGTAACACAGTTACCACTGCTGTCACTTTTGATTTAAATTTTAGGTTAGTAAATTTAGTTCTTAGGCTTAAAAGAATTCAGTATTCATTTTAGTTAGATACAATTATTTAGATTAAGGTTTATTTTCAATTTTCTAGTTATCTTCCTAAGTACATTTAGTCTTAAAAGTATCAATTAATAAGCCAAAAGACCCAAAAATAGATACCATTCTAGATCCTAGTCTTTAAATTCAAACTTTCTGCTTTTTGGGTTAGAATTTATAGAATTAGGTAAGTAGTTTATAAGGTGTTTGGTTTAGTTTTCAAAATGATTAGAGTTAAATTTGCTTACTTGAGTATTTGAGTATTTTGTTTTTTGAACTATTGAGATTACTTCTGGAGTTTAGCATCTTTATCATCAATTTAGTTGACTTTTTAGTGTTTTTTTCTTATTTAAGTTACTTGTTAGTAATAGCTTAAGCTCATCATAAGCTATCTAGAACACCTTTTGCTTTTTCATTTGAGCTTAATTTGAGTTTTTTACAAGCTTTTAAGTAAAACCAAAGGGAAAACTCCACTTTCTGTAAACAGCTTATTCATAAGCTGTTTCAGAGCTTATCTTTCACTTTCAGACAAAAAGTTTAGTTTTAAAGTTGTTTAAAATCACGTTTTTAATAAGTTTAGATATTTAGTTTTTGTTAAAAGTAAAAAAAAATAGGGTTTGCCTGCCTCGAACCCACGACCTCCCACACACAACACACACGCCTTAACACCATGCTACAATAGCTCATCCATTCCCTTTTCCTTTCATTAAATCCTTATACTCGTTTTGGCATTATAAGCCAAATAAGTTGTTAAGCTTATTTCGTGGCTTATTTTATAAGGTATGACTTAGGGCTTATTTTTCCTAGGATTCATTTAGCATAAGCTATTTTCTAGAATTTTTACTATAAGTTTAGTATTTTTAATCTTTTATTTTCTTTAAAAACTTTAAAAAATCATAAAAATAGAAAATTAATCAGGAACAACACTTAAAATATTTTTTACAAAATTTTCTTTTATCATTAAGTTTGTAGGAAAATTAGTTTCACGTTCGTAGGGTCTATTTTGTAAAAATTCACTTTTTAAAGAACGGGTTTTGTTCCCGTTCTCGGTTTTCAATTTTTAACTCTCGTTTTAACTCCGTTTTATTCTAGGTTTTTTTTTTAAACTTCGTTTTTGTCAATTAGAATATATTTTTAAAAGAAAAATAAAAATTAGGTTTTTTAATTTTGTAGAATTAAGTTTTGGCACTTGTTTTGTATCCCGGTTTAGCGTTTTAGTTTAATTTTGAGTTACCATTTTATTATTTCTTTATGCTTAATTGTTAGTACTTGTTTAGTTTCATCTTATTGTTAGTTTAGAAAACATAAATCAATCTGGCGAACCTATTTAAATCAGTATCCATTATCAAGCGAGGTTTCAATTTCTCAAATCGTTGGGAAAACGACCCGGGAAATCATACTTTCCGGTAAACATACGTATATTATATATTATATATATATATATTAAAGAGTGAATTTTCCTTCGAGAATTTTCTTAATTGCTCTTGTGATATTATATAGTGTATTATATCCGCGTATCAATCCTCTTCTCCAGGAGTTCGCCGGTGAACTCTCTCTTATCAATCCAATTCCACCGGGAATTGCTGGAGCCGACTCTGATCCAGAGGGAGATATTTGTCTTGTTGAGAAATTGTTAAATGATAATTTATCCCATCGAACTCCGGATGAACTCAATTCTGAAGATATAATTGAATTTTTCTCCGCATTTCCTATCCCCGTTGAGGATAGTGACTCTCTTTTGGAAGAGACCAATACAATTCTCTCTTATCTTGATGATTCTTTACCTGAGCTTGAGACTTTTAGTTTTGATGTAGAATAGAAGAATAGTGGCAGTACCACTACTCATTTTGATATTTCTCTTCCTAAGTATTATTCGTTTCACTTTGATCTTTCTGATACTTCGCTTCATCTTGCCGATAAGAGTGATTCTGTATTTGAAAAGATCAACGATGAACTTGCTCACATCATACTTCCACCGGAGTATGATTGTTTCTACTTTGATATTGAACCCGATCCAGGAGATTTATATAAGATATGATGAAAAATTAATCTCTGATAATTCAACAAGACGATATAGAGTTCATTATACCTTAATGTTTTAACGATCCCTTTCCCATCCCTTTATCTGGATTTAGATTTACTCTTTCTTATGATTTTTCTGTCGGACTCATCTTGTTGCCTCTTTTCCCTTTCGGAAATAGAAAACAAGCAATTTGATCCTGGGAATATTCTATTGAAGTCCAATCCAAGAGAATTTATCACTGAATTATTTTCTTTTCATTCCCTATCAGTGATCCTCTTTCTCCAGTTCTTGAAACTTTGCTTCCATTTTCATCCGATATTGAGGACAAAGTTTTCAATCCTAGAATTCTTGTAAAAGAGGAGAAATCTCCTCATCTCTTATCTCATCAAGGCTTTAAAGTTTTCAAGATCATCATAAATTTCTTAATGAACAGACGATGAAGATTATGTGAGGGACTGCCAATATTGGATGTTCCTTATCATTCTTTTTTATCCTACTGGACAAATCAAGTATGGGGGATCGTGTCAGGATCAAAGACTCGGTTAACAAAAATTAGCGCTTCGCGGGTGGGAATAACCTTTTGTGTTTTTGTTTTCTGTTCTATTTTTCTAATTAAGTTGTGACTGGGAGGGTGGGCCTCGCCTCTTCCAATCTTGTGTTTTGTTGTCTGTGATGATTATTTGTCAGGATTTAACCAGATCTATGATGATCTCGTGTCTGTGGTTTTGTCCAAACACCACTCGGTCTCATTCTTTGCATGATCATTTTGGGATATCTATATCCTTTGATCTTAATTGACTAACGTTTTAATCTTTGGCAACATAATTACTAAACGGCTTTAGATTTACATGCGAGATTCTCTTTTTTATATTAGGAAATATACTTTGGAATTTGTTATGGAGGGGTTGGAAACCCCCACACATTGAGGAAATGTATCTTCTAGTCATGAGGGATGTGAATCTTTGATTTTGATCCCACTTGGAATTGTCTATGTCTTTTCCGTACCCCGTTTTACCAAGAAAATACATATAAAAATGTTCGATTTTGGGCCAAATTTAAAATTTTTGCAAAAATAAAACAAGTGTTTAAATCACTAATGATGACTTTCGCTGTGAGATAAGAATAATTTTTGACTTGACCGAGCATGTTGAGCTCTAGCTTACTCCCTTAACCTTTATAAATGTATAAGCTTTTGCTAGTCTTTTATACAAGAAGCTTTAAAATGCGAATTCTAGCTCAAAAGGCCAAGATTTTGCAAGTTTCCATAATTGATTTTGAATATGCAAACCTTAATTTTATTTGGCTAAGCATTCGAGGATCTTTTTATTAAAGATTTTAAATTTGCGAAGAACGAGAAATGATAGAGTTAAATATAAGTTGGAATGCTAAGCAAGGATTAGTTGGAAATCTTAAAAGCTCATAAGTGTAATTTGTGGCTTTTTCTCCTAGTGGCTTCTAAAATGACTAATAATATGTGCTCTTTTTGAAAGACAAGTTAGAGTTTTATCACTCTTAAAAGTCCGTTAAGATCAACATTTTTAGAGTAAAAGCTTTATCGATGAATTGATAAATAAGAGTTTTTGATCAAAATATGTTTTTATTTTCTAAAAAGAAATTTTCCCTGTATACTGTGTAAATATGAAATGTTGCAAAAAAAATTATGTGGTGGTGAAAAAAAAAAAATGCAATAAAATGAAAAAAAAATTGAATGAAAAAATGATGAGAGAAAATAATAATAATGTGCTAGTTTATGATGCTTAATTAAATAAGGGAAATAAAACTTTTTCTAAAATTTAAACATTCTTTTGAACTTAAACTTGTTAATCCTTACAAAATTTTGAAACCGGACGTTTGTTAATTCTGATCAGTATTCTCTGTGATGTGTCAAAAGCCTGGGCACTTGAACAATGAGGTCGGGAGGTTTCGAGAAGAAAGTCACTCATAAAGAATTAATGTTTGTAACTTGTGTTGAAAAAGGTTGTACGAAATCTAGAAGCAAAATGGAGGGAAATGAGCTTATTTGAATTTATGCATAGTCAAATTGTACTTTGAGCTTTAGGTAGTTGTACATTGGTTTTGGAGGGAATTAATATTCAAAAGTTATGCATTATACACTTGTAAACATGCCTTGTAAGCTTGAATATTCACTTTATAAGTAAACATTTCATATAATTAGGGTTTTGATATAAACGCTAACGTTTGAAATTTGTTTTGTAATAACGTTTTGGAAAGTACGTTAAATAGATAACGTATGATAAAATAGAGTTTAAAACATATTGCTTGACATATTATAACGTTTACTGGCTATAAACGTTGATGAAATTGGCATAGGTAGGTTGCGTGAGCTCGTTTACTTAGGTTATGCAAGTTACGTTGCATAATAGGTGGAATAAAGCAAAAATATTCCCGTGAAAATGGTTGTACTTAATTTAATTAGATATTACATTGATGACAATTGTATCTAATTTAATATATGGATAATTACATTGATGAAAATTGTGGGTTGTTATACCTATTAACCTCAAGTCCGATCATTTGCACCTCATAATAATTTTTTGCTAATTTATGATCCCTTGGAGGCCAAGGAGTGCTTACATTATATAAATATATACAATTGGCAGGAAAGTTGAGAATATTTTATTGTTAAATTTAATATTAAAAAAATCGTCAGTGCTCCATTCTTTACCCGACCCGATTTATGTGTGTTTGATAGGGTTGATATGTGCTTAAATACACATACCTTTTCTAAATAAAACGAGCTTAATTAACCAAAAACGGACATAAAATGCCAAATATATGCTTGTTTTGTGTTGTGTACTGTGCAGGTATCGGATATCAACAAAAAGACAAAAACAAGCCAATATCAAACAAAACCGAGCATGAGATTGAAAAGAAAAGCCGGAGCCGAGGACATTTTGCAAACCGGCCCAAATAATAATAAAAAGAATCAGCCCAAGAAAGAAGCCCAAATAAAGGACTTAACGACTGTTAGTATCCACACCAGAAACATATCACATCGTTAGTTCTCAAGCCATGACATCGTTAGTCCCTACACTAACGCCCGTTACCCGCTTCATCTTTATTTGAAAGTATAATAAAATATGAGCAAAAAATGGTGCATTGAATGGTCAAGGTCAAAGCAATTAATGTGCAGAATCAAATTAAATGGGAAATGTCAAAGCAATAAATGGGCGGTTTTAAGTTGATTGGCTGTGATTGTTGCTTTCCATAAGCAATTTTAGACAGTTTTAATGATGATTTGGCCATTATTGGAAGCTTTACATAAACAAATATGGAATGATATTGAAGGATTTAAGACTTGCAGTTTCAACTCACACCATTCCCCTATAAATAGGAGATGGAATTCACACAAAAAAGTATGTAGTTTTTAGGACAGCTTATGGCTTATTTACAGCTTATTTAATGTTTTATGTCTTTTAAATATTGGCAATTTACTTTTCAAGCATTGTACCGTAAGGATCATTCAAATACCAAGTAAGTTCTTAATTTTACTTTTTAGCTTATTTTCATGTTCTGCTTATTTACTGCTTATTACTTGTTTCTTTCTGCTGAATGTTGCTTAGTTTACCTTTATAAATGCTTTTTATGTTTATGTTAAGCTTATTAGTCATTGAGTTTGCTTCTTATATAAATCTGCCTTTTATAATGCTTTTAAACTGCTTATTTGAATTTGCTTATTCTTTTGCTTATTTTTGAATGGTTAATGTCTATAAGTCATTAATAAGCTATCTCAACGTAAATGAATAGGTCTCCAACCGTCAATCATGTTTAAAGTTTTTAAGACTTTTTTTTCTTTCAATTCATAATGTGTATTAATCATTAGCATTTAATTTAATCATTAGCATTGATTGTTGTGTTTCGAACCAATCATATTTCATCTATTTTGTTTCATTTATGCGCTTTTGTGAATCTGTTTCTTTGAGTTGTACGTCAAAAAAGCATCGAACTATCTATCTTCATCAATTTTGTTTTGTATTTTCCTTTATTTAAGTAACAATCACTATTAGATATTTACTTATTTTATTGTCTCTGCAAGTCAAAGAAAAACAGATGACACATTCTTGCTTTAATTCGTCATGGTTTTTATATTCAACTTTACTATCAATATCAAGTTTTAACTTAGAGCATAGTGGTTGCATTTTATTTTGTTTTACCGTCATTTTTCATGCTATTTTAATCAAGTTTTTATTTTTTTAAACTTTTTAAAATCAAATTCAGTTTATTGTCTAGAACAGTATCATATAGTTTATGGAGCTGGTCTCATCTCGTTATTTTTGTACTCTCCATCATATTTGGTATCTCTACTCTCTTAGCCTCTTTATTTTTAGTATGATAGTTGTAATTGCCATGTTTATTTTTGCCATTATTTTTAAATATGCAAATTTAATTTAGTTGCTTATTTTATCGCGTTTCTTTAATTTCGTTAACGTTTCTATTTTAGGTTTAAATTCGTAATTGCTTTATGTCTTATTCGTTTATTTCCTTTCCATACTTTTGTGTTTATTTGTAGAAATAGAAAAACCAACCAAAAATCTTTAAAATATTCAAAATCCCGATTACAAACGTCAACACGAAGTTCAATTCATGCCTCGTCGGAACAAATACGACCCGGGAAACGACTAAAAGGGGTTACTTTCGAAGTCGGTACTTCCGGAATTATATTTTATTTGTGAGTTGGTTTATCGCTTGTTAAAAGTGATTTTCCGGTTCGCCTATATTATATATATATATATATATATATATATATATATATATATATATATATATATATATATGATATAAGTAATATAGATATATAATTATATATATAAATGATTGACTACATCACACTTTAACCCACGCAAGCAAATTTAACAATAAAGGATAAAAGAGCGATCAAGCCTTATAAATAAGAAACTGTATAAGGCCGATCATTAATCTGTTTAGACTTGTTTGTTATTCAGGTGCAATGATTACTTATCTCGAAGAGGCATATCATTCTTAGACTTAGGCGGGACTTCATCCTAAGACCTAGACACATTAATTCTATCACAATTAAAGCATCCGCATAAAGCATCCTTATTTGCTGATTATAATCTATCTTAGGGATTAAAGCAATGGTGATCTTGTTAAACCCTACTCATAGAGACTTTACCTCTTACTATTTAAATGGCAATTTTAACTCTAGTTAGTCTACTTGTCTAAACTAAGTCCAAAGGAATCAAACTTATTTATTGTACTTATCTAGATTCACCCTACTAGCAATAGGTTCAATAAACCAGAAGGCAATTTCCGTTACACTAGTTAAGCCAGATAGCCGTATCTTTAGCATATTTAGAAGGACAATATTTGTGATCCTATGATTCTAGATGTATAAATCACTATATGGAGAGCTATTCCGGCATCTAGATTACTTGGTCTGTGTCACTAAATCCAGTTGAATGATAGGTCGCATACAAAAGCATGTAAACTAGTATATTGATAAATATAAACAAGCATACATCGATAAATTAAGCAATCGAGATATAAAAAAAACAAACATTCAGATCTTCATAATAATGGCTAATACCCGAAGGTATTAGCGTTAAAACATCACAATTAATACAAGAGTAATTGTTTTAGCCAAGGTAAACTAATCGAGTTAACCAATGATACCAAAAACTGAACGATTATAAAAGTATAAGAAATTACACGTTGTCTTCTATGGATTGGAGTGCATTACAAGACCTCTTCTGCTCTTTTTCTTTTCTGATAATTGACTTTTGTAGTTTAGGTATTTAGAATATGACACTTAAAACTCGTTTTTGAGTTTTGTATTTATAGGGTCTGGAGTCGGTGTCGATACGGCGTATCCAATGTATTGGATACGACGTATTTGGGTTTCTTTGAGTAGGGACCATGTTTGATATCTTCTAGAATATTCACATTCTATATTTCCAATACGGCGTATTGGTCTTCTGGATACGGCGTATTGAAAAAGTTTCCTTTGTGGTCTTTGGTGAGTGATGTGTTTCAAAAGCTTTAAATTTATAATAACAGAATTACCGGTTAATAGACGGAAGCACGCGGGAAAGTATACCCTTTCGAGTGTAGTAGAGTCTAGGTAAGTCCAGATCGTCCCAATGGAGTAGTGCATTTTCAGATTCAAAATGTAGTTTAGAAAGAAAGTCCAAATGATTGTCACGATCATTAGACTCATATTTGATTTAACAACTAAGTTATACCAAATGCTAGAAATGATTTAGATTATACCAAGATGATTAAAACATGTTTGTTTAGGCTTAGAGAGACATGAGTCTAGAAATGATATGTAAAGATATGCTCAATCACAAACAAAGCATACAAGCCACAAATGACGGGTAATCACAATAGCAAGTATGTCTACCAATTATGCAAGGGTGTAGGATCCTGTAACACTTCACTTCATAGAATCAAACACGAAATCGGAACTAGAAATGAGAAAGAGAGGGTTGTTCTAGAGATCAAGTCGTTAGACGTGAGATTAGGCCTTAAACACATAATCATTCGGGTTGTCTAACAATTTACTATTCAATTCTCATAAGTCTAGTATTGATTCGCGACTCAAAATAAACCACACAATCGAGCCTTTCGACCTATATCGACTAAGATGATCAACCAAAGGATAGATAATAATCCAAATAATAACATATCAAGCATAAAGCATAAACATTGAAAGCATATCAAAACAATAAAAACTATATCATAATCCTCATAAAGCTTAAACAAACATTAAGAGACTACTCCATATTCAAACAAGTAACAACACACATAACATTCATCATGAATTCATCAAAGATCATCTTCAAAGGATAAACAAGATTATACCAAATTCCAAGAGCAAAATATGGTGATTTCACATGAATTTCCCAAGAACACTTTATTATATTTGAAGTAAAACCTGGTAACTATGAACAATTCTGTCACAATCGCTTATAGATTCAAAATAACACTTCAATTATGCTTCTTTGATGGATCAAAACCTAGGTTTGAGAAGAACTTAGGAGCAAGTTCAACCAAATTCCCAAAAACTAGTTCCTAACTTATTCTACTTTTAGGAGAGGATTGTAGATGGATGTGTGTTAGATATGAGGGATTTGGGGCTGTATTTATAGGCTCAAGAGAGGTTGAATTTCGTGTATAGAAGGATCTAGAATGGGTAGATGATAGGTTGCAATGAATGTCAAGCTCATTTAAGAGCATTTATAATCTAGAAGAAAAGTGCGTCGCACTTATTAGAAAGTACGGCGTACTTGGGGCATCTAAAGCACTTGGACTTTTTCAAAGTTGTAGATAATTTAATTCTCTTCGCGTGGCCGCCAGAATCGCATCAAACGGAGTTCGTATGACCGAGTTATGACCAAAACAGTGAACAGGTGTCGGGAAGCATTCAGCTTGAGTTATTTCTTCGTTTAAGCTTCAAATCTTCGTGTATTCTTCCGTTTTCTTCCACGACACGTACTTAGAACCTACAATAGCAAATCGATTAAGTATCAAAAGTTCTTATTATTAACCAATTTATATGCATAAAAGCATTGATAACGCGTATAGAAACACGTATAATTTAAGCGTTATCAAATCCCCCCACACTTAAAACTTTGATTGCCCTCAAGCAAATCTAAGAAAAGAAATTTAGAAACAAGGTCCTAGGTGATAAGACAAGGAAAATTTTATTTATATATATATATATATTTTTAAATTTTGATATTTTTTTTATTTTTAATCTTTTAATTTAAAATTTTTTATTGGGTGTGAAATTTTCGAAAATATTTTTGGTTTTTATAACAAAGAAGTGCAAAAGGCGCAAACACCCCCCACACTTAAGGGTTTGCTTGTCCTCAAGCAAAATAAGGAAAAGAAATAAGCTTTACAAAACAAACATAGAATTATGAAAAATATTTTTGAATTTCTTTAATATGCGAAAACAGAGATGTTTGACAATACCCAATGATTCTCAAGCTGAATAACATGACTAAGCTCCTCACGAAGAAGGAAAGTATAATTCACTCAAACACTCGTATATGATGTAATAGAGGGTAAAAGGGAAATCACACTCAATTGCTCAGACATGATTCATTTCATACCATAGGCTTGTACAAGAAACAAAACTACACCGACATGGCGTAAGCACCAGGTATAATTATCAAAAGAGGACTTTTATTCGGGTTGTAATGTACAGGCTAAGGGTTTATAAGGGTGTGGATAAGGCATATGAAATATATACTGGAAATGGTTTTATAATATACATGTCGATAAGTCCAAGAAACCCATGTTGCTAGCTACGTCAATCCATAAACCCGCGAGGTTATTGAACAAACCAACCTCCATCTCACAAACAACACTTATTCATACTTCTTCTTCTTTTTTGACTTTTTTCACATTTTTTTTTCATTTTTTCACATTTTTTTCAATCACATTCAACAACTAACAATACCTCATACTTCGAATAAATGTATACCACATCAATTACGAAACACGAAGCGTGCACTCTTCATCCTTCGTTGAATCGGCGTAGCTACAATAAGCATATACGAACAAGCACATCCACCAAACATACCAAGTAACTAGTAACCAACCGTTTAGACTTTCGACAAGGGGTAAGTTTGGTTAAAGGTTATATATTTTTGTATTTTTATTTTTTCTGGATGAGAAATATGAATAAAATGGCTCAGAGGGTTAAACTAGGGGTATCTAGCACTAAAGATGAGTGCTAACATAAGGGTTTTATTCGTGTGGTTAGCTAATCAATGTAATTAGCTAAAAGAATAATATGTTAAATGGAATGGCTATTTGGGTTAAATCATAAGTTGTCTCTTTATCACATAAAAATACCTATATCACGTGAACGAGATCTCATTGCGGTCTCGTAATGATTTCAAGCACAAGTTCTAGAATCAATAAATCACCGGCATAAATTACGTATGCTATATACAGGCTCAAAATCCTCACATATTTACTGGAATGGTTATAAATGCGCAAGTAATATTATCAATCCCGAGTCGGATCTGCTTTATTAATCGGGACACATCTCTGGTTTCAAAACTTTATTTATTTACTACGTTTTTATTCTAATATATTAACCTAAGTGGCAAAAAAATTAAAAACAAGAATAGATTTTTAGATTACCGAGGGCGAACAAAAGTTACAAATTAATAATGAGTCTGATTTTTTAATTCATTTCCCCCCACACTTAAGTTGAGCATTATGCATAATTAGAAAATAACTTAAAAGTGGGACAAACGAGAAAAATAAATATAAGAGAAACGAGACTTCCCGGGGCTCATAAGTGCTCAGTTGAATTCTAAAATATACGGCGCTAAATGAAACGCCAAGCATGTGTATTCTACCACATGTAATATAATAATCCAAATATATCGGCCCCCAAGTGTTAACAGTACCACCAATCCAAGCTCCACTTATTTATTTAATCTGCAAAATAAACTAAACTACAAAAACCGTAAAATACAAAAGCGCAATTTCGTAGGCACCACGGTTGCATTTATAGTATGCAAAAGCCTTTAAACCCCTCGGTGGCCCGAGTGAACGAGTTATAGTCTCGTGAGGGTTTTCAGCGAACACACCCACAAAGTTCAAAACATATTTTCTTTATATATTTTTTTCTTAAATTTTTTATTTATATACATTTTACTAAAACAAGCACACACAAAACATTACGAAATGAAAAATAACATAGAAAAGAAAATATAATTACTAATATGCAAACACTCAAAACACATATATTAATAAAAAAAAGTGAATGACAAAAATAAAATCTTTTTGTATTTTTTATTTTTTTGGTTTTAAGACAAACACATATATCAAACATATAATTATTATTTAAGGTTTAAAACAATAATTTACAAAATTACCATTATTATTAATTCTTTTTTTTTGAATTTTTTTATTTTTTAAATTTTAATTAAAATTTTTTTTTCTTCAGAACAAAAGTGCGTCGCACTTGAAAGAAAGTGCGGCGTATTTATAACCTATTATTTTTCAAATATTCAAAAATACTGGCGCGATACAAATTTAAAAAGTGCACCGCACACAAAGATGAGTGCGACGGTTTTATTATGATAGAAAACACATTTTTTATATTTTTATTTTTTTTATTTCCCACACTTTATTACTTAACAATACATATATTAACATATAACAGACACAAACAATCACGACAAACACAATCACACATAATAAAAAGGTAGATAAGAAAACTATTTTTTTTTTTATGGTTTTTAACATTTTTTTTAATTTTTAATATTTGTTTTCTTTTATTTAAAGCACGCAAGCAAACACACATACACAAGCAAGCAAAACAAACGCAAACAAATAAAAACATAAATAAATTGCATCTGGTTATTATTTTTATACAAATCCGGATTTTTTATAATGCAGGTGCAAAGTGCGGCGCACAAAATTAATTGTATCGCGTACTTTCTACAATTTTTTCGAATTTTTATTATTTTTATGGGTTTTATGTATTTTCATAGAAGATTTATAGACAGCATTAACAAGCAAAACACGTTTTTATTATATAAACATAAACATGCCATAAAACAAGATAAACATGAAGAAAGAAAAATAACTCAGAAATAAAAAAAATTGATTTTTTAGAAGTGCGGCGGTTTTGGATTAAAACCGGCGCACTTGCAGGTTTTTCAGGTTCAGTATAAGCATATTATTATGATTCACAAAACGACACAAACACTCAAATAGCAATAACAGAATATAAACAAATAGACCTTATTCAGAACAAGCAACAAAGCAACTTAAATACACACAAGTATAGATCAAATAAGAACACAAATATTTTTACAATTTCCATTTAATTGGCAAATGATACAAATGCAATAATTTAAGCAATGCAATCACACAAAACAGAAGCCTCATGCTCTCAATACCTGAATTAAGCATTATAATTGATTTATAGGGTTTTTTAAGACACAATCCAAGAAAATATTTTGTTGCAGTCAAAAAGTGTGGCGTACTTAGGAGAAAGTACGGCGTACTTGCAGTATTTCCAGGGGAGTATGGCGGTTTTAACAGAAAAACCAGCGCACTTTCAGTAGCAGAAAGATGTTTAAGCAGTTTTAACACGAAAATTGCATAGCAACGAGATGTCAAACAAGTATAAACCACTATTTGAATGAAAACAAGACCAACAAACTCCCCGACAACGGCGCCAAAAACTTTGATGTGTTTCAAAAGCTTTAAATTTATAATACTAGAATTACCAGTTAATAGACGGAAACACACGGGAAAGTATACTCTTTCGAGTATAGTAGAGTCTAGGTAAGTCCAGGTCGTCCCAAAGGAGTAGTGCGTTTTCAGATTCAAAAAGTAGTTTAGAAAGAAAGTCCAAATGATTGTCACGATCATTAGACTCATAATTGATTTAACAACTAAGTTATACCAAACGCTAGAAATGATTTAGATTATACCAAGATGATTAAAACATGTTTGTTTAGGCTTAGAGAGACATGAGTCTAGAAATGATATGTAAAGATATGCTCAATCACAAACAAAGCATACAAGCCACAAATGACGGGTAATCACAATAGCAAGTATGTCTACCAATTATGCAAGGGAATTCTTTCGACCTTTGACCCAAACATAACAAGCGCATTAAGATAGGTTTGTGACCAATATTTATACAAGTATGCTTCCCCTAATCAAGTCGTTAGACGTGAGATTAGGCCTTAAATACATAATCATTCGGGTTGTCTAGCAATTTACTATCCAATTCTCACAAGTCTAGTATTGATTCGCGACTCAAAATCAACCACACAATCGATCCTTTTGACCTATATCGACTGAGATGATCAACCAAAGGATAGACAATAATCCGAATAATAACATATCAAGCATAAAGCATAAACATTGAAAGCATATCAAAACAATCAAAACTATATCATAATCCTCGTAAAGCTTAAACAAACATTAAGAGACTACACCATATTCAAACAAGTAACAACACACATAATATTCATCATGAATTCAGCAAAGACCATATTCAAAGGATAAACAAGATTATACCAAATTCCAAGAGCAAAATATGGTGATTTCACGTGAATTTCCCAAGAACACTTTATTATATTCGAAGTAAAACCCGGTAACTATGAACAATTCTGTTACAATCGCTTATAGATTCAAAATAACACTTCAATTATGCTTCTTTGATGGATCAAAACCTGGGTTTGAGAAGAACTTAGGAGCAAGTTCAACCAAATTCCCAAAAACTAGTTCCTAACTTATTCTACTTTTAGGAGAGGATTGTAGATGGATGTGTGTTAGATATGAGGGATTTGGGGCTGTATTTATAGGCTCGAGAGAGGCTGAATTTCATGCATTGAAGGATCTAGAATGGGTAGATGATAGGTTGCAATGAATGTCAAGCTCATTTAAGAGCATTTATAATCTAGAAGAAAAGTGTGCCGCACTTATTAGAAAGTGCGGCGTACTTGAGACATTTACAGCACTTGAGTTATTTCTTCGTAAGCTTCAAATCTTCGTGTATTCTTATGTTTTCTTCCACGACACGTACTTAGAACCTACAATAGCAAATATACTCGATAAAGTACCGAAAGTTCTTATTATTAACCAATTTATATGCATAAAAGCATTAATAATGCGTATAGAAACATGTATAATTTGAGCGTTATCACATGTCAACAAGCACTATGGATGAAACAAGCTCTTATCGCTTACGACATTCGACTCGATGACATCCCGATCATGTGCGACAATAAAAGCGCGATTGACCTTAGCAAAAACTCAGTGCAACACTCGCGGACTAAACACATCGAAATTCGTCACCACTTTCTTCGGGATAATATCCAGAAAGGACATATGTCTATCGAAAAAGTCTCGTCCATCGACAATATCGCCGACATTCTCACCAAACCTCTTAAGCGTGAATCGTTTAACTATCTTCATCTTGGTTTAGGAATGATGGAACATATTCCATAAATCATTCTTTTTTTCTTCAAGTCTCGATTCTAGTCCGTGTTCTATTCCGTGTCGTTACAACTTAATTATTTCATCCAAAGTATTTTAAGCATTTTTAATTCACGAAATTCAAATTAAAATGTCACTCCTTCAGTAAAATTTTTGTCAAAATTCAAGTCTAAAACCCTCTGCTGAGGGCGACCCCCATATCTAGGGCGCCCCCCTGATTTAATCAAGCGGCCCCCATATCGATATGGGACCGCCACTAGACAAAACTTATGTCTGTCACTCTCTTTTGTTAAACACAAACCCAAATAACCCGTTTCTCTCCTACTGCAACGACGAACACGAACCAAAACACACCAAACCTTAAAATCAACCATTAAAACTCAAATTGAAGATCAAATCAACACCAATAATCAATCATAACATCATAAAGATCATCAATTGTAAGTTATTTCATCTATTTTCTTTCCAATTCGTGTCTAGGGTTCATATTGAAAAAAAATCAAAATCGGGATTTTTCATTTTTCTTTTAATTGTATGTAATTAGGACTATAATAACACAATGTATAACTAATATGCTTCACGTAGACATAGGATTTGCATAATTGAGTGTGTTTGTCAAATTTTTTGATATGAACAAAAACCCCAATTTTCTTTCGAAATTACTCACGTTAGAAACACCATAAAAATATTTTAATGCATTGTTAATACACTCTAAAAACGTTTTTGAATTCATGCATAATAATCTCATGAACA
This sequence comes from Tanacetum coccineum, assembly GCA_026074375.1. Classification (NCBI taxonomy): domain Eukaryota; kingdom Viridiplantae; phylum Streptophyta; class Magnoliopsida; order Asterales; family Asteraceae; genus Tanacetum; species Tanacetum coccineum. The sequence goes on from BQNB010045365.1 coordinate 21,119, forward strand.
TCATTCGAAATATTTAATCAATGAATATTTTCGACATGTTTGGATGAGCAAAATTAAATTGAGGAGTGTTTGGGTTAACTCATAGGTTTTTGTTTTAGAGTCGAGTTGGATGCAACTCCATATTTGTTGCATATAGGAACACACTAGGCACAAATTCTTATTAACTATACAAGTTCACAATTATAAAATCTTGTATTATTCTCCTTTTAGGTGACAATGCCTCGAGTAACTGGATCCGATCACCAAAACACTTGTAGCTATATTCCAATCATCTCAAATGAATTCAATCAACCTATACAAAACACTCTTAAACTTCTTGAAAACCGATACATTCATGAGGGACGGGTTGTAAACCAAGATTTTGATGATTTAAATAATCTTAATGTTATATTTGGGTCAATCGGTTTCGAATGTCTTTTGTATATAAATGAACAAATTGTTCCTCGTTTTGTTCTTGAGTTTTATAGTCAACTTCACTTTAACTATGATTCTGAGGGTCACTTTGTTGTCCGTTTTGTGTTTCAAGACAAATTGTTTTCGTTCACTCTCGAATAGTTCGGTCAAATTCTTGGTATTCCTTTCAAAGGTCATTGCTCTTATTCCGACAAGTGGTCACTTGACTACTTGGAAAGTTGTACTCCCTCTAAATGATATTTATAAAACCACTCCTGCTTCTCCAAATGACATCAAATCTTAAGTTCAAATTACTCGAACAAAACCCATAACTCGTATTCGTCATAAAAAAATCATTGATGTCGAAGAAAACGAAATTTTAAATCGTAAGATTAAATCTCATATGAAGTCTTGGGTTGAAATCATTCGTGAAAATGTGTTTTCTCTAGGTGGTAACCAGGATCATGTCCCAACATGTCTATGTCACATGCTTTATTGCATCACGACATCTACAAGATACAATCTAGCATTTTTCATTCTCAAACGAATGGAAGCCATTAGGCGACAACATAAGGTTAATTTACCTTATGGTATGTTATTGACTAGATTGTTCAAACACATTGTGTCAAACTCTCCTGAGTTATCTGTAACGAGATTCAAAACACCTTATTTATGGGGTATTGGTTGATCAAAGAATATAAGATGAAACATTATTTTTTAGTGAGAGAAATTTAGAGAGAGAAAGGGAATGAACTATATGTTTTAATAAGATAAGAATGAAGTTTACACAATGATTCAACCAACCCCTCATGGAGAGTCATGAGGGGTGTTTATAGCCTAACACAAAGCTATCTATACATTGTTTACAATAATAGTCCTTGCGTGTAGCAGAAGGTCTATAGCTAGTCCAATTCACGTGTAAGACGCCAGCTTTACTAAAATAGCGAGGCTAACAATCTCCCTCCAAGATGATGTCACACGTGAATTGGTTACAATGTTTCCTACAAGCAAAAATAAAGCAAAATGATAAGAATGAAGTCTAGCATTCCTTGAGATTGTCTTTAATGACCTTGATCTACTTGAATGCTCCACCTTTATTTCTTCAGCTTGTAGGCGAACACACTGTAGTATACTACTGAGGATGACTTAGAAGTTTTCTCTACCGATGATCTCGGTTTTGATAGGATTTCTGCTCATAACTTCCTGACACGTCTTCTAAAACTTTCTTCATACGCTTATGGTCATCTCGAAGTTTCTCAGAAAGCTGCATGTCTTGAGAAAGCATCCTTTTCTTTCACTCATGGCCATGTCGAAGTTTCCTGAATCTGCTTCTCATTTGTCATCCTTGAAATTCTCTCATCCGTATACTTCGGCTTTGATGTGAATTATTCTCTAAACTTCTTGTGTAGTATCTAGTTGAGTTTTTACTCCCTCTCAACTAGTAGGCTTTTTTTCATCATCTCCCTCCCAAACAGACATCCCTGAGACTGATTAGAATTAGTGCACTCGTCTTGAGTCATACAACCTCCTTCAGCTCGGCTCAAAGACCTTTCTCATTTTGGAAAATTTGTAGGGAGGGAATGATATCAACATCAACTCACTTAGGAAGCATTCCAGTCCTGAAGTACACACTTTATCCCTTTTCCAAAGTTGAAAACTGTAGCACCAAAATCAATTAAGACCTAGAAATGCACTTTTCTCCCTCCAGGAAAGTGCAGATTATGAATTGCTACACCAAAGTAAATTAAGTCCTGAGTGTACGCAATTTATCTCTCTATGTAGTCGAAATTGTACCATCAAAACGGTAACATAAAAAACAACTAAGTACCGGATGTACACATTTCTCCCTCCAGGATGATGACTAATTGAGGAATCATCATACACATGTGTACATCATATGCCAACTGGAACTGCTTACATAACATCATAACCCGTGATTGCATAAGCAATACTCTTTGAGAAGATGTCAGAAAAAGAAAGAAAAAAATACTTTCTTTACAAATCTCTCCTGATCAACCCAATCTAAATCCCATTATCTATTCTGTAGGCTAATACTGATGACCACTGATGGAGACAACCCAATGAAACGAAACCGAGAATGAAGCAAAAAATCCCGACTTGTGACTTAATCTTGTACTATCTGTGTGACGAAGAATGGCGCAGAGGCAAATCTTTAAGTACCATATACCTGCACCAAAGTATACAAAACATACAACACCTCTTGAAAAACTCCTCAACTGTGTGAGACACTGAGTACTACAATGTAACTCCTTACAGTGATAGCTATAACCCGTAAGTACTATAATGTAACTCTTTACATCAGGTATAACTAGAAAAATCAAGTCTTCATCACAAACCGTATATGCCCGAACAAGTCATCTTTGTTGTGGAGAAAGAGAAAAAACGAAGACGAAATAAGTACACTCCCCGTGAAATTCTACTTCAATCCCAAATAGGTAACATTGTACAAAAACCCCATAGTCATTAAAATTCAATACTAGCCATTTTGAATGAAGGTGAATTTTGATAAGGATCGTTTTTAGTGTAATGTATTGTGTTTGTTGTTGTTGTTCGTGATTTTTGATGTTTTTATAATCGTTAACGGATATCAGGCTTAAAATATATACCATCCGCTCGGCCCGTCCAAGTAATAAAACCCGGTCTTTTATACATTACCCGACATGATCTTGTTTTAATACTCGGCCTAATCCATAACTTTACATCAACCCAAAATAGATACCATTAGCATTGTTGGCCCATAACCATATAATCCAACCCATGCTTTTAACCACCATAACCGGCTCAACACCATAAAAAGCCTAATAATGAAAAGTGAGAATCATAGCCTATTTTGTCTATTGCTACATGGTCCAACTGCAACAATCTAATCGGCCTAACATCTTTTAATGAACCAGATATATACCCTACCCTAATATTTAGGGTATTAAAGATAATACCAACCCTAATTTAGTCCTCATTTCACTCGCTTACCACAGAAACATTTTTTCACCAAAGTCAAATAATCTATTTCCAGATCTAACTCCTCCCATCACACCATCAATTTTCAATACGCAACACTAAATCAATCTTTCAACCTTAATTACCCTTATCTCTAGATACTTTTTTCTCATTCACTCGAATAATCTTGTAACCATACGTAAGATATTTCTTACTTTATTTCACGCATCCAAACATGAACAGGCTACAAGATCATTTAAATGTGGTCTCGGGTAGGTCTTTTATATTTTTGTTTTGTGTCTTGCGAAACGAAGATAGATTATAACATACATGTTATAAGTCTATCTTTACTTTCAAAAATTAAAGGGATGGTTTGCATCACCACAGATCTATGATGAGTTGGTTTTGATTCGTAGAGGACTTTAATGTTCTTGATTTATCATAAGAGAAACGAATCTAAACATACAACTGAGATCTTGACATGTATCTATTTGTTCGAGTCTAGTTGTAGATTGGAGATGGGATGAGATGTGGAAAAGTGTGACGATGGGTATATATGGTTGGATTTGTTGAGGTGATTGTTGTTTAGCTGATGTTGGTTGAAATTGTTGCTGTTGTAATATGGTTTCGAGTCAGTTGTGTCTGTCTCGTTTGACTCGATACTGACTCAGTTTGAGTCAACCCGGTCAGCTCGGTCAATACCGAGTTAACTCGGTTTGGTCTTGGTGTTAACTCGCCTTGGCCTATTGTTAATTCGCCTTCCAAGCAAGATTGTTAGTTCACCTTCCAAACCGTTTGTTAACTTGCCTCTTGTTTACTCATTGTTAACTCGTCTCTTGTTTACTCGATGTTAACTCGCCTTCTTCGTGAAAGTTGTTAACTCGCCTCTGCAAAAAACAAAAAAACTGTCATAGACAACTAAAAAATTGGATCTGAGACCCTTATCTTGTTTCAAACCGAGTACAAGCATGAACAACCAAGAATTAGCTCGAAAATAAGCTGTTAAATCAGAAAAGCAGTTTAACCAGACAAACAGACCCACGCAATAAGACAAGAACGGTAACCTTGAAATAAGCTTAAACAGACCAACCCAATAAGCTTATAAAAGCTATAATAAGCTGTGACAGAAATCTATAAGCTGTTGATAAATTTAGGGAAAAAATAAAGAGACCCAAAAAAACTTATCAAAAAAACTCAAAATAAACTGTAAAAATGAAATAACCAGATCTGACTTTTTGTGAGTTTTGGAAAACAAGAAAGGACCAAAAAAAACTCAACAAAAGATTAGAGATATTCAGATACAACACAGATTCTCATCACAACACAAAACGAACAAATATGTGGCTTTTTTCAAAAAATAAGCTCACGACAATAAGCTATAATAAGCTGTTACAACCACGAACACAACACACAATACAAAACACAACCTGGTGCTCTTGATACCACTTGTAACGTGATTCAAAACACCTTATTCACGGGGTCTTGGTTGATCAAAGAAGATAAGATGAAACATTATTGTTTAGTGAGAGAAAGTTAGAGAGAGAAAGGGAATGAACTTGTTTTATTAAGATAAGAATGAAGTTTACACAATGATCCAACCAACCCCTCATGAAGAGTCATGAGGGGTATTTATAGCCTAACACAAAGCTATTTATACATTGTTTACAATAATAGTCCCTGCGCGTAGCAGAAGGTCTATAGCTAGTCCAATTCACGTGTAAGACGTCAGCTTCACTAAAATAGTGAGGCTAACATTATTCGATGATCACTACATCTTATGTGATCGTGTTATGTATCCTCTCACTCCTCACTATGAGTGAAAGACGCGAGCGGATCATGGCACGAAAAGATGTCGTCTGTCAAATTCCGCTTCCTCTTCCTCCGTCTTCGTTCATACATCACCATCTCATCACTTGGATGACAATGATGATGAAAATGAAGAAGGCACTTATCATGCTAGTACTCCGTCACCCACTTAATTTGTCAACTCTTTGTCAAATGTTGTTCCCTCAAGTCTTCGAAAATCCACCTTATGAAAATCAAACCATGCACACTTACCAAACCCAAATCCTAAATCACCAAAGTCAATACCGAGATGAGCATCAGAACGGGTTAAGGTCAATCAGAAAAGCTCTCGAGAACGTGTTGAAGGGAAGAAAGATATGATAAAATTTGAAAAAGTATTAGACATTTCTTTTTATTATTATTATTACTCATTACTCTATGCTTCACTAGCTAGTATTATATATTTATTAGTAGGATTTGAGTTTCGTAGGTAGGCAATGAAATTTGCCTTGGATGATCATTCAATTTTATCACCCTAAATCCTCTTTGCAGGTTAGTCTAAATATCATGTTTATGCTTGAAATACATGATTAGATACTTACTCTTATGTTTATACATGTTTCTCCTAAATTTTACTTTGCATGAGTTTATTTTTGTTGCAAAGTTAGAATTAGTTGATTCTTGAAATATGATTTACCATAATTTATTGTCACTAGCCCTTCTTTTCTACACCAAAGTGACAAACTGAGAAATCTGGGAAAATTCGTCAACACTAGAAAACGGCCCCCAAAAACTGGTGGCGGCTCCCCAATATATACGGGACCGCACCCACCTTTATGGGACCGCCATCAGAAGGGAAACGAAATTTTCATTGTTCTCTCTTTTTTTGCAACTTTGACCCTCTTGACTATAGGCTTAGTTGGCATTTCCCTTTTTAGGCAAACCATTTCTTGAACCTTTTTCATTCTATGCCATGCTTTTTCATATTTCTTCATCCTCTCCAATACTTAAACCACACATCATCTTCATTATCCATCATCCTCTCCACCTCTATTCTTCTTCTTCTTTTAATTCTAAATGTCTTGCTCAAACCCTCCTCTAATCTTCTTAAGAAAACCTAGGATTTTGGTGAGACAAGTTTAGAGAAGAACCACACCAAAATAATCACCACCATCTCAAAATGTCTCATATTCTTCTCCACCAAAAGCTACCTTTCAACCAACTCCACCACCTACCAACAATCTAAATAGGGAACAAATGGTGAATCAACTCCACCAAAATTCTTAAATTCTTAAAACAAATCTCCGTCATGCAACCAATGCCTACTCTCAAGTACCACCCTCTCCGCGCTCTCCATCGCCACCTTTAATCCATCCCGTTACTCTTGACCAAGTCAACTTTTATTCGGGGTTTTTACATTGTTGCATGTACACCCGAAATCTATTTCAATCAATAAGGAATGGGCTTAACTTCAATCAATTTCTTCTCACTCGCCCCATTCATCGAGTTCGCACGCCACCAAACCATGACTCACCAACCTCCCCTTTCTCACCCTATAATGGTTAAACATTCTCATATGTTTAATTTATTTAAATAATCGACAACCCATCTTTTGCTTATGGCATCTCCTAGACATCAAAAATCAACTAGTCTAGCTCTAGTATAAATTGTTTATTTATGCTTTTGTGCTTAATTTCTAATCTTGTAATATTCATACTCTTCTTGTATGAATTTTATCTATTATGAATGAATGGTCCTTTATTATTATGGGTGATTTATATGCATTATGATTTAGATGGCTATTTCTTCTCTATTATTAGCATTGTATATATTTGTTATAATATTGCTACTAGTTATAAATTTTGCTTGCACTTGTATTTCTACCTTGGTTTGGTAGCAAAATCCCATAAGCTCGATCCCTTGGTGCCCCAAACGAGGAGGAGTATACATCAAGGGAGAGTCTTGATATCGTCGATTTTTTTCTTCTCTAACTCGACGATCAACCTTTTTGGATTTGACAAAAAGGGGGAGAAATGGAATTAAAACTCATTAATAACTTAAAATTTTTATTTTTATTCAACATGAGTTTATATATTGTCATCATCAAAAAGAAGGAGATTGTTAATACAAATAATGCCTAAAAACGTTATTTATATTTTTCGACTCCTTTACGTTTTGAAGATGACAAAATGTAAAAACGACTACGATAAAAATAAATGTTTACGTGTTATTAATCGTAAATTTCCATTTTGACGTAAATCACATAAGGTGTGAATAAATAAATCATTAAACATGATTAGTGATCAAGAAATTTTTTTTTCTTAAACCTTACATTTCTACAAAAATAAAAATATACAAAGTATTTTTATTTATAAAAGAAATGTTTTCTTTAAATATAAAAATTAAAATCTTATTTTCCCCATAAAAAGAAAGGTTTCACTCCAGATTTAACCTTCTCCACTAAAAGACAAAAAAAAGACCGTCTGCATATAGGCGGACCCCTGATAGGTAGGGCGGCCCCCAATATATCTAGGACCGCCAGGACCGCCCACAAGAGACGTTGATATTTTCTGTCTATAAATACTGCACTATTCTTAGTAGAAAAACACACCTCTTAGCACGCATTTTTCTAATAACTTTCTCCTTTTAAAACATTCTTTCTCTCTTTAAATCTCTTGATCACTAACATAGTTTAATCTTGTTTTAAGTGATCAAATCTCATCTTCTACCTTCTTCCTTCTTCTATCAAGTGCAATAGAAGAACACTCGTATTCGCCAAGAAACGAAGTGTTATAAATTTGTAATTTCTCCTCTATTCTTCTAAGATCCAAAACACTATTTTCTTGATCTTGTGTTTGTGTGTAAAATTAGATAGTGTGTAAATCCGATAGTGTAGATCTTGTGTCAGTTAGTATTTTAGTCCTTAAAATACATTAGTGAAGTGGTAGATTGGTTCTAGCTAAGATTATGACTTAAAATATAGCTTAGTATCGGAAAACAACGTAAACAACGTGTAAACGGTTTTCTCCGCCTAAAGGGAGCTTGTTGACATAGTGAAATCTTGAGTCGGATACTCGGGGAGTGGAGTACGGCGAAGAAGAGCTTCGTAGCCAAACCACTATAAATCTCGGTGTTATGGTTTGATTGTTCTATCTCTTACCTTTTATCTTTTAGTTATTCTTTATATTTATTGTGTGTATTGTGATTGTGTTGTAAGTAGTTAGATATATTGGTTGTTCATATTGTGAGTTAATCTTGCATATATTCGAATCTAGTGTTTTTATAAGCAAAGTTTTTAAAACCCCAATTAACCGGTAAACTATTCAATCCCCCCTTCTAGTTTCCACATCTTCTTAGGGCTTCAATTTGTCGGCTACTTTGACGCCGTCACAAAAACTCGTGACGTCGTCGCCTTGAAACCATGCCGGCGTCAGATGGAAATCCTGACACCGTCTCCACGACCTGCAAACCATGCTTGATCAAAATTCCGTAGAGTTGCATTCTTGCCCCGTTTCTTCCTAAATTGAGTACAAGTCAGGTGTATTTCCTTAAAATGCTTCCCAAATGCTAAAACAACAAAAAGAAATGAATAAGCACAATAAATGGGGATATTTGCATGATTTTGGAGGTTAAATGACTCTGAAAAAGTGTATAAAATGACACCTCATCAAATACCTCTACACTTGGGATTTGGTTGTCCTCAAGAAAATGGGTTTTTCTACCTAGTAAATAGCAAAGTCGGGGGCATTTAACCTACTCAATAAATATAATTTATGGCACAACCGGGTATACCTTGTAATTAAAAGCACGAAAATTATATACAAGCACCTCACATAAGTGTTTGGATTCTCTCTTTCTCTCGGTGTAATAATGAATTATAACATGTATAGGAAATGGAAGAAATAACACTCACTACCTGTCATATTATATAAATTACCATATGCTTGATAAATAATCAAAACCTCCACCGCTTTGGCGTAAACACCTAGGAATTACTATCAAAGAGGTCTTTAAAGGGTTGTGATATTTTAAGTGTAGGGTAAAGGAAACACGGTTGGGGTATATGGGGGAATTTTTACTGGTGGCAAGTTAATTATCCACAAGAATACCTGTAAAAGGCGTTGCTAAGCCAAGACTCGACGAAACTAGGACAAATATACACAACTCTACATCAAACTCTTTCTTTTTCTTTTCGTGATTTTTTCTTCAACATAAACATTAGCAAGATGGCAGCTCGTATTTTTTTAACATATTGTTTTTTCTTTTTTTCTATTTTGTATACACTTTTTCCCTACCATCTGCTGAAACATAAAGAAACATACAAGACTTCGGGTTTATAATTGCACCCCTACACTTGAGTTTTATTGCAACTCAATAACTAACTAATGACCCGAATTAGGAGGATCAATAAAACATAATATTAGACAAATATGGGAGTAATGAATTAACTTTTCTTCCCCATTTCTCCATATAATAAAAACTACCATGAATCTCAATCGTCCCAAAACTGTATACACTAATAATGACTCGACTTAGCAACCATGTACTCAAGTAAATAATTAACTGGGGTTTAACAAATGTGATAACAAAGATGTACTAAAAATGAGTACATACATGGAAGGCAAATGTGATTTGGGTGTAACATTTTGGTGGGGTGTAAACAAATTTCAACTACTAAATACTCAGGAATAGTCTATTCAGGAATTTCTTAATCCAAAGAAATCCCCTTTCGGTCGTTCCGAAATACTTAATAGCTCAGAGGGGTGTACTAGGGGTATATCGCACTAAAAGTAAGTGCAAAGCAAGGGTGTGGGGGTAGTTATATGATCGAGGAGACCATCATAACTATAACAAATACATGCTAAAAATAGGGGTTTATGCTAATGACACTTATCACTTAGTAAATCCTAATCACACGAATGCGATCTCACTAGCAGTCTCGGGATGAATCGCTAAAGCAAGTTCTAGAATTTATAATACTACCGGTACACTCTCATAAGCATTAAAATTAATGCTTTTATTCCTAGAGATCTAGGGGAGAACCTCACATTTTTTGGGTGGAATTTTTGAGTGGTAAGGTTTTTGTGCTAGTAATATAACTCTTATCCATGAGACGCTTCCAATACTACAGTTTCACCGATATATGCTATAAATGTTTTTAAATTTAGGCTAAAATTACCGTCATAAACTATGTTTCGGTATATTACACATCGTTTTAATGACAAAGCAAATGCAATTGAATGAATAGTTTTTAAGGCTTTTATTTCTTCCTACACCTATTTCGAACATTGTCCCCAATGTTCAATGAGTACCCAAAAATGAATAAAAGGAAAATAAAAAAAGTGAGAGAAACTAATACTCCCCTGGTTTTGCTCAATATCGGAGAAGAAACAAGATAATCCTGGTTAAATCTTCATCCAAGAATCGTCTAAATGAAAGTCCAAAGAACTTTCGGACTCTCCCCATCTAATAGAACCTCAAAATCAAAGACAAAAATAACTATACCAAGCGTAAAATTTGGCGGTAAATGATATATAACCCATATTAATTAAGTATTAGACTCTACGAAAGCAATAAAGATAGGATGTATGTACTAATGTAATCGGGAGCATTATGAAAATTACAAATTCTAGAAATTCTACAAAAATAACTTTTCAAAAATTCGAAAAAATACGAAATTTCCTGTAGCTACAGTGGTGACCCCGTCAGGATTAAATCATCACGCCGTCTCCACCTACTATGAAGTTTTATAAATTCGTTTTTTTGGAAAAAAAATTACACACATATCCTATTAGTTATTTCTTGGAAAATATTTCTACATAAACCATAAAAACGGTTAGTACAAACATATGACTCAAAACAACAAACAAAACATAAAATGTGAATTAATCTAAAGTTATTTATTTTATATGTTTGAAAAATTTTGGTTCTTAAAAACCGGATATTCTCCCCTACACTTATTTTATGCAAAATAGTTTTGATTGCAATTAAGACGAGGTTAAATATAAAACAAAACATGATCACATATATCAAACATATAAAAACAAATAATAAAGATAAAAACACACGACACTCCTAAAATGCATGAAATAAAAGATTGGGTTGCCTTCCAATAAGCGTTTTTCTTTATTAACGAGTCTTCTAGCTAGACTCGGAGTCACACTCCTAGGAATCATGAAAATGTTTCAAGTCAATGATCTCTCTTGGATTCTCTTTCTCGAATAGTTTCCTAGTTGCGGGAATTGATTGAAAGGTTTTATTAAATTTCTCTCCATCGGGGTCAATCAATTCAATCTTAATGTGCCACGCACCATCTCTTTCTTTTGGTGGCTTATTCCAATCTATTTTATTTTCTATCAACTCCTTCGACTCCCATATATTTCCCTTTAAATTGATAGCTATAGTTCCTAGGAATTGTACCATCTTTCTAAATACTAAGACATCCTTAAAGGGGTTGAGTTCGGCATCCCTAGCAATTTCTTGTTCCCTGGGCAAATGGTAATTCATAAAGTATTTCTTTGCGTAGTAAGGAGGTCGGGCAATTGTCTCATCCGTAATAGGTCGTGGTTTTTGTTTTCCTAGGGTAGTCCAATAGGGTACATACTCAACACCTAGGTCAATTTCTTCAACTCTAAATATTGACCTAGTAATTCCTTCTCCTACCGCTATTTTGGCTTTCTTACAATCTATTACGGCACTAGCGGTTGCTAAAAATCCTATTGCTACAAGTAAAGGGCACGTAGGGTCTTTTTCCATATCATTGACATGCAAGTCCTCCAAAAGTTTCAACTTTCCTATGTGAACCTATACATTCCTTAAAATTCCTACGGGATACGACTTAGTTCCATCCGGTAACCCATAGACATTTTCGGTCTCTTCTAATAATCCAACTTTATGCTTTTTAAGAGATATAATGGGATTAAATTCACACAAGACCCTAAATCGGCTAAGGTATCAAAAGGCTTGAAGTCTCCTAGTCTACAAGGTAAGGTGAATAATTTGGGATCTTTCATTTTCTTTGGCATTTCGCCTTGAATGAATGCGGACCCATTTTTACCTAACTCTAAACTCTCTACATATTTATCTAAAATTACATTGTACATTAGAGCATGAGCTAGAACTTCAAGAACTGATAATTTAAGATGCAAATCCTTAAATTTATCTTCTAGAGCTTTTTCGGGTTCTTTTGGTTTTGGTGTTTCAATTTTATTGACCGTTAGAGTTTTAACTTGTAGTTGGTCTTTTTGAAAATCGTTTGTTGGTTTGAAACACGTTTTAATAGCACTGACTGAATTGAGGGGATGGGATGAGCTTTGGGGATCTTTCGTCGGGTAAGAACGAGCAAACAAAACCGAAGAGGTGGGGTTAATATTCAATTTTGGGTTCTTAACATATCACTTGGGAGTGCTCCCGTCATTCGGTCATTGATGGCCTTCAAGAATGTGTCAATTTTATTGATCAGATTTCTATTATTTATTTCTGCCATATCTTTAATAGCGGGTTGGTTACACCTACAACCGAAATGGAAACCGAGTGTTTCTTCCTTTTTTTTTTTTATTTAATAGTCCAAGATTTGATTGAATATAAATTTGAGGATTTTTGTTTGAAAAGGCGGTTGGGGGTTTGGGAACGAACCATTAGGTTAAAAACAATTAGGTGGGTTTGAAAAATTGTTTTGAGAATTTTGAGGTTGCCTCCACCTAAGGTTTGAGTGACTTTTTCATGACGAATTATAAGTGTCACCAAGATTATTTTGCTCGGGTTTGAAAGGGAACCACTTATCTCCCGCTTCGTCGATACGCAAGGATGCATAATCAACAAAAGCTTGCTCGGGATTTTCCATGCAATATTGAGTGTCGTAGGGGCCACTACAAATCTCACATGAAGAAGCGATTTTGTCACTTGAACAGATGGTTTAGGAGCAAGATGAGATTCCATCAAACGTTGGACTTGATTTTCAAGCTCAATGAGACGACGATCGGATGCATTTGGGACATCATGACCCAAAGAGATTGCCTTAACCAGTTTAGCGAAGTCCCTCATGTCATTCCAACTTTTGTTGACATAGAGGGCGAGGTCCTCTATAAGTGCCCAAGATTCCTCAGTGTCTTTGTCACGTAGCTTACCACCGGCCGATTGATCGATGGTGCGCCTTGTGGCGGGATTGACATGGTCATAAAAGATTTGGACTTGGAGCCAAAGATCGATACCATGATGACGGACTTTTTGAAGTAAGTCCTTGAAACGAGTCCATGCTTCGGAAAGAGATTCACCTTGATGTTGTTGGAACATCAAGATGTCATTTTGAAGTTTTGGCAGTTCTTCCTAGTGGGAAAAATTAAGCAAGGAAACGGGTAGTGAGATCCTCCCAAGTGGAGATGAATCCCGCGGGAAGACGTTTAAGCCAATTGCTAGCTTGATCGAAGGGAAAATTGAAATAAACGCAGTTACGTTCTTTCCCTATTTTCAACATTAAGGTCAAGTGAGTCCACAATTTTTAAAAAATCCTTAAGATGTTGAGTTGGATCCTTGGACCAAAGTCCGTGGAATGAACATCCGTTTTGCACCAATCAGATGGTGTCGGATCGTAGAGGTACCACATTGTTTCCGTCAGGGAGCTCAAAGGTGTTTTGATAGCCCTCGTGGCTTGGTCAGGAATAGTCTCCTAAAGTACGGGGTAGATTTCCGTTTTCCATGATGGTCAACGAAAAGGAAGGGTTTACAAACAAAGGGAACGAAGAAAAAGATAGACTACGAGAAAGCCACACTAGAAAGAAAAATAAAATCTCACTTGTTAGAAATCTAGTGAGTAGACCTAAGCTAGATAGAATCTGAAACATAGACTATTCCCTGGCAGTGGCGCCAAAAACTTGATGCGGATGTTGTAAACGCAGAAGTTTTACAACCCTCCTAGGCAGTGTACCTAACCGTTGTAGTGTAGTATAGGCAAGACTTGGGGCGTTATTATCGTTCTCTAGAGGAATAGTTTGGGTAGACTCGAATTGTATGGTTACTAAGATCTAAAGGTTGAGAGAAGACTGTTTTTGTGTTTTTATATTTTTTTTAAAGCAAGTAAAATCTCGGGTTTGAAGGTGGGGGTCAGACAAATGTCTTTGAGAAATGCGGTATCAGCGCGCGAAACGTACGAGCGGTACTCCCAAATGTATATGCTAACTGCAAGAAAGTAAAGCGATGGAAAAAACTCGTATGGATTAAACAAATTTGTTTACTAATCATGCACTCCTCCCTATTGTCTTCTCTTATTTAATACCCTCGCCCTCTCATAATGAAATGTGTAAGTATCTAATAAATTAAACACCTAACTCGGAATCCACCCAAATGGCAAGGTAGTATGAAGACTATAGCGTGGGTATCCTCTAACCTAGCCGCGTTTCCATAGACGTCTTCGCTTTACAATTAAGAAGCTAGTTTTCTAAAGCCTAACCCGTACATCATTGATAAGAAGTAATAACAAAAGATAAACAACTAGGTTTCATGCAATTATAAGAAAACACAATTTAGATTTAGCCAAGTATTTTAATTGAAAGCGAAGAACAATTAATCAAACAACACATAGACATATGGAATGATTAAAAGAGATAAAGAACTTCACTTCAATTAAACATGGATTTATGATGAGTATACAAGAGTTAAGAAACCCTAAAAAATGACATAAATGTCTGCTCCAAAGCTTACTAACGATTTCCACACGAAACCTAAAAAATAAGGGTTGTATATATAGGCTCGTAACTCTGACGGCGTTGCTTGTTAACCCTAACTCGTCAGCCCGTCGAATCTTCTTAGGGCTTCTCTTTGTCGGCTACTTTGACCCCGTCATAAAAACTCGTGACACCTTCGCCTTGAAACCTTGATGGTGTCAGATGGAAATCCTGACGCCGTCTCCACGACCTGTAAACCATGCTTGATCAAAATTATGTAGAGTTGCATTCTTGCACCGTTTCTTCCCAAATTGATTCTACGCCACGTGTATTTTCTCTAAATGCTTCTCAAATGCTAAAACAATAGAAACAAACGATTAAGCACAATAAATGGGGATATTTTCATGATTTTGGGGGGTTAAATGACCCCGAAAAAGTATATAAAATGACACCTCATCAATAAGTATTCATGAAGTTTACTCAGATGACAACTTTGATGTCCTGTACCATACAAGTTGAGCATTTTAAGGAACACTGGATATCAACTTACAAGTAGTCTCATGTGAATCTGTATTTAATATTTGGGTAATGGAATTGTAAGCAGTAGTATTATACAATGAATTGATATACCTGGTATGATCATTTTCATTTATACTATCGTGTTCTATATTTGCATGTTTAACCCATGAATAAATTTATTTATTCTAAACATGTGCATTGTTGATTAACAATACGAGAGTATTGTTAAATTAAGACAAATATGAGCGTTTGGTTATATTCATGGAATATAAGGATTGTCTCGCCAAACTCACATGTTATTCATTAGTGATGAATATTTGACTACCTTAAACCTATGAGTATTCACTTTATGGATCGACGTCATTGGGTGAATCTCGCAAGTGGTTGTATTACTCGTCCTTAGACTTGAGATGAAGTAGGTCTTGCATGTGTGGATATCATTTTCTTGATATAGTTAAACATTGTCCTAAATAAGGTGGTTATAAAGACTATTTTCAAAAGTGATGTTAAACACATGAATTACACGTGCAGTCAAAATAAGATTTGTTCCTCCACGTGTTTCTGGAGTTAGATACTACTAGGCCTCTCGTTGAATTGATAAGATATTTGCATGGCTGTGCCCAAAGTAAGTCAAGTTGATACTTGGTTACGTTTGATGATATTGATTAACATCTTAAACGAGAAACAGAATAAGTTAAACATTTTGGAATGACTTTGATCCATATCCATAGTTTAACAAGTAACTGTAACAAAAGGATGTTTAATAATAAACGAGTTAAACTAAAATGTTTTACGAAACTACACTCAGCTATTTCTGGGAGCAATGGCGTGTTGCTTGACGTATACCGTTGCTTGTATAAGTTATTCTGATTATGACATTTCGCAAGTGGGAGCTATTGGGAATGCTTAAGTCATAATCCGTAAATATACGGCTAGAAATACGTGAGCATATTGGGGGCACAACACGTATACACCGATGGAATGTTTTATTAATATGATTAATGTATTTATAGTAATATATTAATTATATTAAGTAACCCACGAAATAATTTAACGGTCGTTAATTATACCGTTAGACGTTATAACTAACTAATAGACGTTTATTAACAATTAAGGGACTTGTTAGTACAAAACCGAAACATATGGGGTGTTTGTTTAGGCCGATTGAACCAAGAAATAAGGGAGGGGATGAGAGTGTCGTTTTTACCAAAGTTGAGGAGGTGACCTAGTTTGACATGAACTCCAAGTTACTAGCCTATATGATGAACCCTTACTTTATTATTTTTCCATTGCTTGAAACTTCAAAAATAAAATAAACTCTCTCCCTTTTTTCCTTTGATTTTCAATTGGCATCAAGAACACCCACAAGGGTTTAGATCGGGTTTTCTAAGAAAACAAGAACATCGTGTTCGGTTGTTTAATTAGTGAGTTAGAACTAGAATTCGATGTTCTTCTATACTAAGTAGTGTATGCAACCTTAGAGGTGAATTACTTAAATCACTAAGGGTTTCGTTCAAGAACAAAGATCAGGATCAGATATCACTTGTCTTAGTAATTCAAGTGATAAGGGGTTAGTAAACTTATATGTGCTTATTTGTGTTAATATATACTAGTTATAAGTTCCGTGCGTGCACGGGCTTACATATAAATCAAATTTATTTTACATTTTTTGTTTAATATAGGGGCATATGAAAAATTTCCCGTGTTTAATGTTGTAATTGTGATATTAGCACAACTAATAATTATGCATATGGTTTTACATTAAAAAAATTATTATGTATTAATATAAGTGTTTTAAAACCCGAGTTGACCCGATCGGTTGAACCGCAAACCGGTTAGGTGACCGGAAGCTGGATATTGTCGAAAAACAGGGTTGAACCGTGACCTAGTGGATCGACCAGGTCAATTAAAAAACCGTTATTTAAAACATTGATTAATATCGATTAATATTTAGTAAAGATTTTGTTGGATGAATGATTTGATTTTGTTTAACATATATATGAGTGTTGATGTTGATGTTGATGTTGATGTTATTGTTCAAATTTATCTATTAATATCATGTTTACATAATATGCATGATAATTTCTTATATAAAGATTAAAAAGATTTTATATATGTTGTATTTTTAAAATATAAAGCATAAAAGGTATAAAGTCTAAGAGGGTATTTGTTTATTTTCTTAAGTTATAAAGTTATAAAAAAAATGAAAATTATAAATTTCACTTAACACTATATGATTTATTTAAAATTTAACCACTAAAGTTTTATTAATAGCCTCATCTTTTTTTAAGTTTTTGTTTTTCACAAATTTGACATCTATATTTTTAAAGCAATGCTACATCCACAAAAAGTTTACAAAATTATTTCCACACAATGAGTTGGCAAGTGTATTGGTCGAATCACATTGCATAAGAATTTCTCTTTTTTCTTTCTTACCTCACATTTGATTGTCAATTCATTGTGTGAATATTATTTTGTAATTTTTTTGTGACTTTAGCATTTCTTATATTTTTATGTCTTTTTATCAAATTTCTCCACCAATTTTTTTTTAATTTTGAACAAAATTGAATCATTTTTTACTTTTAAACCAATCATATCGCACGATTTTGTTTACGTGTCAAAATCAAGCGTTCTG
This sequence comes from Tanacetum coccineum, assembly GCA_026074375.1. Lineage (NCBI taxonomy): Eukaryota > Viridiplantae > Streptophyta > Magnoliopsida > Asterales > Asteraceae > Tanacetum > Tanacetum coccineum. The sequence goes on from BQNB010045365.1 coordinate 39,068, forward strand.
ATTGGTTCATTTTTTATTCTATAAGATCGATCTTATACAAAACTCCGAAATAATGTAATTTTTTTATTATATAAAAGATACATCAAACAAAATTCTAATAAAGCATCTTTCGTTGCATGCCAATAGTATAAAAGTTATATGTTTGATAAATTTCTAACAATTATCACCAACCAAGGGTCTTATAGCCTAACGACACTTCATCTTGTATGAAATTAAAAAAAAAATGATCGAGCGCTCAAGTTCTTTTTATAATATTTGATAGTTGCTATTAGAAAAAAACAAAGTACCTTTTCTCAGTTCTGCACTGATTTGACTTGGATTTAAAGCTATTAATATCTGGACTCCGTCTGGGCTGTTGTTGAGCTTCTACTTCTATCCATTGACCATTGGGTCTATTTTGCATTCGGCCTCCAACGTTTACAATATGTTATTTGTATTCTCCAAATCAACATATTTGAATTTTAGAGTATGTAATTCTGAATAAAAGTATATAAGGGGGTGTTTATTTTGAGAAAATTTTTTATAACCGACGGGTATCCGTACCGTGATGGGCGGTAACCCTGTCATTTTTTACCAAGGGGTGGGTCGTGGGTGAAAAAATGAACACATCTGCGAGTGGTGGGTAAGTGACAAGTAATATATATCTATCGTAGGTAAACTTGTCACGTCCGTTTTAAAATCTTCGCGGATATACCTTTCAAGATACTCAAGAACCCATTTTTTTTTATTAAACTTACATTTATTATATTACTTAAAAATTTGTCAAGTTGTTAATAGATATAATTGATAGTCACATAAACCTATTAAAAACAGAGTATACTAAACGTCTATTTTGAGATCAAAGACTATAAGAAGAATATGAATCATCAAAATATCAAATATATAGACTTAATATCTCAATTCTCAAGCCAAGTCAGTCAATTTTTGATCTTGCGATCTTGATGCACAAGTAACCACCAGTCTTAGGCCAATAATTCATGATTCACAAAGTGGAATTTATATTTTTCTTGTATGAATTAATGCTATTAGTAATATATAATTAACGGATAGTTGGATAATTGTATGCATTTTTATCAATATGTTGTAACTTATGCATCTTCTAATCAAGTTTATTTTCAAAACATTTAGAAACATGTGTGTAAATGTTACGTTTCGCAAACCCACGGGTTTACCTTCGGGCAATGGGTACCCGCGGGCATTGGCATGGGTAAAAAGGGCAAGAGAAATCGCGGGTGACGGGTTAGAGGTACTTGTGCCTATCGCCCACGTGTGACTTGACATATAGACCGATTGACTATTTTTGTTTATAAGATTGGGCGAGAAAAAACTCATAATCTGCGGGTACTCGTATGTGAATAGTTGAGTAATCCTGTCAATTCTCACCTGTGGGTGGGTCGTGGGTGAAAATTGATACCCATCGGTGGGTGGCGGGCCGGTGACAGGTAATGTATACCCATCACAGGTGTACCCATTTAAAACACTCACGGGTATACCCGTCAAAATACCCATGGATAAACCCATAAACCCATTTGTGTTAAAGTAAAATTTATTATACTACTTAAATATTTGTGAGCTTTTTGGTACTACTAGGTGTGAGCATAAGAGAAACCGGCCCGAACCGAACCGGACTGGACCAAACCTGTTTCAGTCCGGTCCTTAGTCCACACTTTACCTCATGTTCGGTGGTCAGTCCGGTCCGGTCTTACGTACAATCGACCATTTTGCCTTCTCGGACCGGACCGACCGAAGAACCGGACCGACCCGGATTGGCCCGAACACATTCGGCCCGGTCCTCGGTCCGTGGTTTTTGGCTAAACCTGTCTCGGTCCGGTCCCGTTTTTTTCGGTCCGGTCCCGTTTTGACCCGACCCTCACCCCTAATAACTACCTATCTCTCTAGAAAACACACTAAACTAACAGTTTCTTTGGTGTAATGATGTTAAATTTGCTAGTTTCATACATGTGTTTAAGTATTTTGTGTACTTGGTATTTGGAAAATATCTATGATGTCTTATTACACAATTTCTTAGTTAGTTTACATATCATGGTTTTGTGATTTTGTTGCATTTCATAAACCCACGGGTTTACCCGCGAGCAACGGGTACCTGCAGGTATGGATATGGGCAAAATTTTGTACCCACTGACGGGTGACGGGTAGGTAGTGGGTGGGAGAAAAACCAAGAGTGCGGGTGACGAGTTTGAAATACCCATGCCCATTTTCCACAGGTGCTATGATAAGTTTTGTCTTGACTAAGGGTGTGTTTGTTTTTGCCAAAAACGTTTGAATCACGTCTGAATCTGACCAGTCAGACGCGGTCAAACATTTTGGCTGTTTGTTTTTTCTTGTGAGTCAGAGACGGTCAGATGTGAATCTTCTTACCGAGTAAGAGTCAGTGGTTTGGTCTTACTGCCTCTTAATGTTACAAAACTCTCACCCAACTCTAAATCTTGAACATAAATTTTGTTATGATATAAAGAACTTGAAAATTAGATCTTGGAATTTCTGAAAGAGAAAGATGTGAGGAAGATGATACATTGAAATGGGTGAAAAGATAGTACATGAGTAAAAAATACCCACGTGGACGTGGGTGAGAGATGGAATAAAATGTTGGAATTAAATACTTTCTATTTACTACTACTATCCACTCGTTTTTATTAACATCAATTACAAATATTTTCCAAATACATTAGATGTTTTCAATTTCATACTCAATTCAAACTCTTTTACCGATTGAGCCTAGTTGGTGCACAAGGGCCCACTTTGGTGCGCTATTTTCATATTTTGTGCACCAAATCATTAATAGTCACAATTTCCTCACATATACCCTACTTACCTATATACTCTCTCTCTTTCACTATCATCTCATTCACTTGTTCCATAAAAAAAAATAACTGCCAAGTTTTAACCATGCGAAATATCCCAAAAAAATTCACTTGTTCTATAAAAGTTAATTTCGAAAATTGATTTGTCGCTTTCATGTTTTGGTGCGTTATTTTTGGTGTGGGTTGAGTATGTTACGCTAATTGGTTGTGGTTTGGTCCCCGGTTATTGAGTATTTTGTTGGTCGCTTTTTGTTATTGAAAGTAAGGCTCAAGATCAAGCTCATTTACCGGTATAAAATCTTTGTTTTTTTACCATTTACGTTTTATTTATATAAATTTTTTTGTGTTTATATTGATTCGTTGAACTTCAAGCACATTTATAGCCAATGCGTTTTTGTTACTATAATAATTAATGAACTTCAAAGACAAATATCTAGTATAATTCTGTAATGGACTAATTGCTAACCGGAAGTTTTGATGTTGCCATTGCCTTGCCGGAAGTTAGTTCTCGAGTTCTACTCTCTTAGAATTAGTTATTAAGTCTTTTTTGTATAAATGTATATTTGATAAGAAATTGAAATTTGTATATTTTAAAAAGTTTTAAAAGTTGTGGCTGTGAATGTTTTTCAATTTTATAAAGTATGTAGTGTGATCTCATTGGTTTATAAATTAAATATGGTGCTCAAAAGCTATTTAGTATATCATATTTATATTATGGTGCGCTATATACATTTTTTGAGTACCGAATCATATTTGGCATCATCTTATTGGTTTAGAAATTAAATATGGTGCTCAAAAGCTACTTGTAATATCATATTTATATTATGATGCGCTATATACATATTTAGCGCACCAAATCTTACGTGGCATCATCTCATTGGTTTAGAAATTAAATATGGTGCTCAAAAGCTACTTGGTATATCATATTTATATTATGGTGCGCAATATACATATTTAGCGCACCAAATCTTACGTGGCATCATCTCATTGGTTTAGAAATTAAATATGGTGCTCCAATACAATTTATTTCAATTTGGTGCACTAGTGTGTACTTTGGTGCGCAAAATGTGTTGATTGCGCACCAAAATAGCCAAAATCTCAAATACGGTTTGAATAGATCCTTTTACGTAAACACCCTCTAAAATACGTCCATTTATTTAATTTCCTCTTTTTATTATCCCTATGTAAGGTTTTTATTTATTTATTAATGATTTATTATGTTTAATAAATTCAAATAGAGTATTGGGACATTCGAACTATGTTCCACTAGTGTTATGTTTTATTAAATTTGTATAGAAATGTAAAATGATAGTATTTTAGTCAAATATTTTTTATCTTTTAAAGATATAATAGTACATGTATCACCAAATAAAGTTTTAACATTTTGTAATTTCATATAATCATATGCAATATGATATTTTTTATTATGTGGCACATAAAATTAAACCATTAAAGTATATGTGACACATAAATTTAAACCATTAAAGTATTCTTTCTAGTTAAAAATACTAATGTCTATAATTTGTTAAGTTTATAATAAATGTTTATAACTTTATTTGGATTGTTTTAAAATAAATACACTGGTTATCTTTTTATTTCAATCAACAAAAAGAATTGTTTTATACCCATAACGATGTTTCAAAATAAATATATATATTAGTAAAACGAACAATTAAAATCATTCAGACAATTGTAAAAATCAAACAACATTATTTTATACAGATTCAGACTTTATAGCCACCTCTTACCAGTAAGATATGGTAGTCAGATTCAGACCCAAAACATCTTAATAAAACAAACACACCCTAAGTAAATTAACCATCTTAGTTTTCGACAATAAGCACCACTCTGTTTAACAAAACCTTGTTATATAGAGCTTATAATTTATATATATATTTCTTTCAATGACATTATATTAACAAAGGAAAACTAGCAAGGAACTAAAAATTACATGAGAGATTTTAACTAATCAATCCAACTACTAATTTTACTACCTCTAAACTTAAGCCAAGAAAAATATTACAATCGAATACTATCGAAAATGTCATTTTTCCTCATAAAATGCGAGTTAAACGCGACACTGTTATGATACCGCCAAATCAACCAAAAATAGACACACAAACGAGATACATACGTTGCTTCTTCTATTTATGGATAGGCCACGAGCTTAACCAATCTCTCTAATGAATGATAGAATCCGACAAAGGCATGGAAATGTCGCACCACACACGAACGAGCTTCCAAATACTCTTAGCAACATCACACTCGAAATAAATATATTTGCTAGACTCCACATTATTATTGCAAGGCAGGCATACAATCTCATGAATTTCCATACCCCGAGAGGAAAGATTTAATCGGTGTGTGAGCCTAACATTAAACGCCATATAAAAATATTAAACATGCGAGGAAGAATTATATCCCATGTCGTCTGA
>BQNB010045366.1:0-29861 GCA_026074375.1 Tanacetum coccineum
ACTCACCTTTGCTTAGCTTTCCAAAAGATTCCAACAAAAAGCTTCATAAAAAACTAGCACAAATTTAAACAACAAAATAACTCGTGTTACACGCTACTAAGCCAAAAGCTTAAGCACATGTAACAATCATATGATGGATGTATATTAAGGTGTTTAATTACCCTCATGGTTCACCCTGACACCATGCCCGTCATTAACCAATTCGTTTACATACTTTTTCAAAGTTCTACCATTTACCCAAAAATGCAAAATTTTAGTGTCACTTTACCATTTTCTAAACCACACCTACTGACCTTTATAAATTTTACCAAACATCACAGGTTCAATATCATGTGTTTACTATCTTCATGATTTTTCCACTAGATTATTTCCACTCTTAAGTGCCCCAAATAAAATCAAACTTTTAACTACTCAGTTTCGGATCTGATCGGACACTAAAAAGTTTGGACCTAAAAACCATACTTAGACTCCAAATCAGAAGCTCTCCTTTGGGGGATTTTTAATAGACACGTATAACTAAACTATTGTAGGTTGGCTAATCCTAATTCAAATTTTAAGAGGGGATTTTACACCTCGTAATCTGACCTAAATCTGACCCGAATTTACTGCTTTGATAACTTTTCTCTTAACCAATATTTGAATGACTTCCCGACCTTAAAAACTTTCGAGGCCGGATTTTCTGGAAACTAGACTCTCTAAGCTACATCATAGACACTGGAAACTTAACAAAAGCTATTATCATCATCGAGATAACAGCCGAACAACACAGCCCTAAATTCTGCCCTAATCTAAATCAAGTTCTAATGCGATATAAACCCTAACGAATATACCCATATGATCCTAATTAATCCCTAATCATTGTAATATGATTAAACATAATTAATTTATAGATTTAATGAAACCCTAATTATCCATCTTAATAATTGTTACATGGATTAATGATTAGAACTAAACAAGGAAGATGATTTGTACCTTAAACTCTTGATTCTTGAACACAAAAATCCCTAACTTAAAAAATAATTTTTCTCTTCTCTCTTGCTCTTGAATTCAGCCGATTGAATGGTATGGGGAGTTGAAAAGTGATTTAGGAATAATAAGGTTTAGTATTTATAGGATTAGAGTCCAAGTTATAATCAAATTTGTTTCCTTTTTTCCTCCCTAATCCTTTAACCGGCCGAACCCTTATCTTTTTTTATTTAATTATTAATTACTTAATTATTTGTATTATCGTAAGTTTTTATAAAAACTTAAGCTTATTTGAGTAAACCTTTTTGCGTAAACGCATTTTACTAGTCTTTAAAATAAATAACTTTTCATTTTTATTAAACCTAACTTTCCAAAAATAGAAATTTCATTTCTTTCTTATTCTAACCACTAAAGCCTATTCATACCTAATTTTACTAACACATAAATACGTATACGTAATAATACTTACACCATTAACGCAAAAGCGCCAAAACTACAAAAGTTATTTCCTTGCCACCAAAAGTGAACGAAAGGGACTTTAACCAAATCCATCGCCAATCCAATCCCAATGAGACGATCACGCTCAATGGATTGATTATCAACTCTCACATAATCCACATAACGCATAAAAACACATAAACCATACATTACAATAGATTCATAAGTCAACACTAACGGTTTGACTAACCTGCTCAAGTCATGGTTGTCAAAGTCATCATATCTCCAAGAGACAGAGTGTACAGATTATTGCCTTGAGATCCAGTCAATAGATCAACACCTTCTAAATTACGAATGAAGCATGTGTGTTAGCGAAAAGAAACTTCAAAGTTCGAATCACAAAATTGCCCAACGGAAAATAAGTTGTGTCCAAGTCCTTCCACGTAGTAAACCCTTGATATCGTAACATTTCCAATCTGATAATCACCATAACCTAATATCTTTGCAACATGATAATTTCTGAATTTTACAATACCCAAAAACTTATTGACGAAAATGGTGAGCTGAGAGCGATCTCCGATCATATGCTTGGAGCAGCCGGAGTCCAAATACCAGAGAACAATTTGGACGACCTGCATTCATCAAGAGAGGAAGATGGAACATCAAAAACTTTGGATCCCCAAGATTTAGTGGGTTCATTTTTGTTAGCGGATACAGATTTAAGAACCTTAGATTTGCTAACGGGAACATTAGTTTTAGATTTTCTAGGTTTCCATGAGTAAACCAATGTTACGACAGGTTTAGATGTTCCATTATCTAGAGCAGTTGATTTCCTAAGGGGCACTTCAGTAGTTGTGGTAATCCTAGTTAAAGGGCACGCATTTCCTACTATAGTGAAGGTTCGACCAGTAGGTCTCCAGATGTATCCAATATTTGAAAACACCTTTCCTGTTGGTTTCCAAACTTTTCTGTTTGAACTTTTGTTAACAGATTTAGATTCTTTACGAGCATTCACATTATTGATAAAATCAAGAACACACAAATCATGATTTTCAGAAAGCATGCAACCATTACACTTAACACATTTAAGTTCAGAATTCGCATTACGCTTGGAATGCTGCACATGAGCAGTTCTTTTAGGTTGAACAACACAATCTTTATTTTTGAAACTAGATTTAACTTTCCTAGGGTGGGCTTCTACTTTATTCATCTGAGTACTACTTGGTGTTTGCCGAATCTTATCTTTCTTTGTATTGCCTGAAGGCTGTTATCCGCTAGCACTAGTGGATGGTTTTACTCCTGTAGAAGACAACATAGGATTGTTAGAGACTATGTTTGATGTGTATGCTGTTTTGGTGATTGTGTATCCTGATGATGTGACGGGCTCAGTAAATCTAACTCTTTTGTCCTTGTTCTTTGGGGTCACAGCCACTAATTTTTCATCAGTATTGTTGACACTAGGGCAGGTTTTATTGATGTTTGTAAGCAACTCCTGAACTAGTTTAGCATACCTACAGGCAGATTCTAGGGATTGATCTAGTGGATATTTTGATTGAACATGTTCAACTAGATCCCTAAGAACGGTAGCTTCTTCCTGAGTGTGCTTAATATAGGCAGAGTGAGCTGTCTGTTTATTTAACAATTTAGGGGTTATTGGTTCCACATCAATCTTAAGCATTTTTGGATCACTAGGGTGTTTTGTAATGTCATTAACAACTAGAGCTTTTCCTTTAAGTTTCCTTAAATCATTCTTGAGAGGTGTAATTACCAAAACTTTTTCCTGAAGACATGCATTTAAATCAGAAATTTCCGCAGACTTTAGATTGACTTGATTAATTAAATCATCACATTGTTCTTTTGATCGAATACGTGCTGGTTGTGCGTCATAAAGTTGCTTATAGGTCTGTTTCTAATGCTCATTCTCAGCAATAAGCTTTTGTCACCCTATTGATACCAAGTCAATGTTAATTGTTCAAACTCCTTAAAAGCATTTAAATTAGAGATTTCCACAGACTTTGATTAATTAAATCATCGCATTGTTCTTTTGATCGAATACGTGCTGGTTTAATCGAGTCATAAAGTTGCTTATAGGTCTGTTTCAAATGCTCATTCTCAGCAATAAGCTTTGTCACCCTATGATCCAATTCAATATTAATTGTTTTAATCTCCTCTAATTCCTGTTTAATCATATCCTCATTATTTTTCCCACTTAGAGCTTTAAATCTCTCTTTCAACTTCTTTATGACCGTGTCTTTCTCTTGGGACTGAGCTTTTAATTCATTTAATTCAAACAATTGATCAAAACTTGGAGCACTTTGATTTGAAACTAAATTGTCCCTTTGAAAAATTTCCTGATTATGTTGAGTATCAACTTCTAAAGAGATGCAATGTTTTTCAAGAGTGGTAAAACTTTTGAACAGTTTATCGTAAATCACTTTTTCAACGAAATTCGTTTGAAGCTCAGTCTCAAGTTTGAGACACTTTTCACAGTCACGTGCATTTACAGAAGCAAAATTCACAGACGAATTCACAATTATGTTCACAATATCATTGCTCAATACTTGTTCCAAGAGTCGTTCATTTTTGTTCAAAACTTGATTCATTTTAACTTTAAATGTTTTTGATTCTAAACGATGTTGGTCCACAGCCTGTTCCATTTAATGAAAGACATTTTAGACTTCTGAAAGTTCATCAACCAAATATTGATTGAATGTGTTAAAAAAGTCCTTCAGAGCTTATACAAATGGAATTATTTCATCCCTAAAACAAGCTTTTGTATGTTCGAACCCCCATGAACCCTCAGTGATAGCTGTGGGTGTGGTTCTTTCTTTGACAACCACGTCAAAACCAGCAAGATGGTGTTTAAGTTTCTTTAAACTTGTATTCACCATGCTGACTTTAGGAAGTTCTTTTGGAACCTCAACTACGGTGGGTCTACTAGAAATAATGGGTTTTGGAGAATTCACCGAATTCTGAGACAAAAAGGCTTGTTCAGCAGATAATTCAGTTTGCGGAACAAATCGTGTTTCAAAATCTTTATACAGTTGGTTAAGAGCAGCATAATCTACTAGGGTAGTGTTAACTTTCTTTTCTAACATCATAGGATCTTTTTGTTTTAAAAGCATTTTAGAACGACTCTCTTCAGCAAGCATTAAGGTCTCTTTAGAGTCAGGAATCACAATGGGATTAGTTTTCTCAATAATATCACCAATGTAAAACTTCGGTTCCAACTGCTGAGCTTTCTTCAGATAAAAAGGGTTTTGAAAACCTAGAGCTTGTTTAGTGGTATGATCATAGAAAAACTGAGGTTTCATTAACATGTGAACAGTTTGTGTGGATTGATCTCTTTTAAAAACAATATTATCTAGCTGTTTGATCCTCTTTTCTAACGCAATTTCCCTATCAATGTTTCTAGATTCTTCTTTCTTAAAATTATTTTTGAGAAGAGTAACCGTTTGCATTAAAGATTCCTTTTCTTTTAAATGTTCTGAAAGAGTTTGTTTAAGAAGATCAATCTCTACAGACTGTGCACATGTATCTGAAACATTATCTATACTCTTTAAATCAATATTCTGACCTTCTTTCAAAACTTTAACTTGTTCCTTATATCTTTCAAGCTCAACAGTTAAAGTATTATTGACACTCTTATTTTCTAGATTAATCTTGGTATAATTAAATACTTGGTTTTTTAGTTGTTCAATCACAGATAATATCAATGTATCTTGTTGTGTAGAGAAGTTAGAATTCTGAACGGCTGGCTGTTGTGAATCAATCAGATACTGAGAATAAGGAATGATATTGCTATCACTGGTTATTTCAGTCTTTGAATGTTTCACAACATTTGACTGCTCAGAAGACGGCATCGCCTGCACAGCTTGATTAATCATATTATTATTCACATTATCATGATTGTGTACCTCAACAAGAGCATCTGAACCATAATGAGATAAATTCACTATGAGAGCAACTTTGGCAGTGTTGAGTTCATCACAATCAGAGTCATATGCATCCAAATCATCAGCTTGATAAGCAGCATTGTGAGTAATGACAGTCTGTGTGGCTTGACCTTTTGGAATTCCTGGATCTGCCAAAAATGCTAGTTCCTCCTCATGTAGAATTTGACTACTTGCTTGAGCTTGAACCAACAAAACTTTATCCTTAACCCATGAATCATCTTGTTTCCTCCTTGGTTTAGTGCATTGTTTGGACATGTGCCCTTCCCCTTTGCAGTTGTAACATGTAACAATCCTCTTTTTCCCCGAGTTATTCCTACTTGCTCCTGGAGTAAAAGTTCTTGTAGTACCCGCAGCATAAGAAATTTGTCTCCCCTAAACTGGTTATACAGTTACTCTTCCATTATTAATGGTGGCTTATTGCCTAGGGTTTGATGAATTCCTCAACTGGTTATTGGTAGTGGGATAGCGGGAAGTGACAACAGCAATTAAGAAAGACATCATGTGATTGATGGAATCAATGGGATCATCACCTTTCTGGAACACTGGTACAATTAGACTAGAGTCTGGTTGGGAAAATTCAGGTTGTTGATTAACTGAGAGTGCATATTCCAATTGAGGGATGGATGATGATAGAGAATAAACGTTGTGGTAAATTAATGATTGATAATCATTGGATGGATAAGTGATTAAAAGAGGTGTTGATGATTGATGAGTTGAGCATTGTTGAGACCGATAAGGTGATCCATACTGTGGAGGCGGATAAGGTGAAACAAATTGTTGATGTTGAGAGTTCTGGTAAGAGTGCTGATAAGATTGATAAGGAGACTGTGTCATTTGGTGAGATGCAACTAAACCAAGAGGATCAAAGTTGTGTTCATGCATCAATCGAACTTCATTTGCATGTTGTTCATGTTGTTCTAAGTGAGCATGAATCTGATCAACATTAGTAGTATGCAAGTCTTTGACTAACTTAACATCAGTAACGAATTTGCTCCATTCAGCGGGAAGAGTGTTTAGAAACTTGGTATTGACTTGAAATTGCTCCAGTGGCATCTTGTAAATATTCATATCATTGAGTAGCAAAGTGAATCTCAAGGAGTACTCGTGTAACGACTCTCCTTTCTTATATGTAAATTTATCAAATTCATCGTACAACTTGCACTCTCGTTATTGCTTCGTTAACGACGTTCCTTGAATGAGCAGTTTTATTTTCTCCCAAATATCCTTGGCAACACGATGTTGACTAACGAGAGCATAAATTTTAGTTGGAAGGCCTTGTAGAATGATGTTTATTGCTTTGATGTCACAATCAGCTTGAATGGTTTCTGCGGGAGTTAATTTAGTATATGCCTTTCGTCTGGTTACACCATCCACTGTAATTGTTGGCCAAACAAGTGGACCTTTTTCAACCGAAGCAAGAATCATTCTACCATGAGGTCTATTTATCATATAAAGTTCCATTGTGCTTTTCAACGAGTCATATAAGTGTTTTTCAAGCATCGGTGGTTTATTGTCACCACCCGAGAGAAGTGACTTATCAGCAAGAGTCGTCATTGAGAAATTTGTATGTTAAAAGATTACTTGGTTGATCGGACGATGGTAGAAAGAAATTATGTTTAATTAAGTTGTCTTTTAAGTGTTTTAAATCTTTAAACTATGCAGGATTTTACAATTCTTGACAAAACCGAGAAAAAATAAGTTAATGTTTCACGGGATTTTACACGTCAAAGAAATAAACCGTATAATTTAGAAGAAAATTGAGTTGTTCGGTTTCCACTAAAGGAAGTTGTTCGGTTTCAACTGAATTCGGGTTGTTCGGTTTCAACTGACTTCGGGTTGTTCGGTTTCAACTGACTTAGGTTGTTCGGTTTCAACTGAATTCGGGTTGTTCGGTTTCAACTGACTTAGGTTGTTCGGTTTCAGTTGTTCGACTCAGTTGTTCGACTTCAGTTGTTCGACTCAGTTGTTCGACTTCAGTTGTTCGACTCAGGTTGTTCGACTTGAGTTGTTCGACTTGAGTTGTTCGACTTCAGTTGTTCGACTTCCACTATTTCGAAACCCAAAAATTTAACAACACAAAAAGACACCTTTTTGATGGTTGTTTTGCAAAAATACTTGTACAACTAGTGTTACTAAACCTATAGGAACAAGAAAAATGAAAACTTTAAGGTTTTTAAGCCGAAAAATTTAAAATCAAGATTTTGCTCTTTATAAAGTTTTCGAACACAAAATGTAACAAAAATGATGTTTTTCTTGATTCTAAGCTTGTACACCTATATCATAAAGATACTAGATCAGATTTACCAAGGTAAATGATCTTTTAGTGTACACTATTGCTTCGAAAACAAAGAAAAAATAAAGAAAGGACGAAATTTTTGCAAAAACACACGAACCAAAAAAAATAAACACAAAAACTAAACACACCACTCCATGGCTCTTGATACCAATTGAAGAATAATCATATAACATACATGAAAAGAGGAGGCAAATTGTTTTAGTAAGAGAAAGGGTTGGATGAACACTTAGAGAGCGAAAGAAAACATATATTGAATTGTGTGATAAATGAGCAACCAACCACCTCTCCAAGGCATGGAGAGGTGTTAATATACTTACAATGAACAAGTGGGCTTGGGCTTGCATGGGTTTATCCATGGGCCTTTGCTAAACTAACTATGTAAGTTTCCAAAAATTACTTAACGAGCTAACGACTGTTATCTATGGAAACGACTGACACTCTCCTAGGAATTTCGTATTCCTAACAATACTTGTTATATAATCCATTACAAGTGATCTATTCATTCCACTCTTTAGTGAAGAACACAAAGAAGACATCAAGCTTCAAGTGTTGTTAGTTTAGTAGAGTCATCACATTTGTGATATTTATCCACCTTCATCTATTTATCTTGTGTTATCATATGTGTATGATAGGTTAGTATTTTAGGCCTTAAAATACGTAGTGTGTTAGATTGGTTATATCTCAAAGTAGAACTTGGTATTTAGCTTAGTGCCAGAAAAAATGCAAGCGGCGTGTATGGTTTTCTCCGCCTAAAGGGAACTTGTTGACATAGTGAAGAAAACTCTCGAGTTGGGTACTTGGAGAGTGGAGTAGGGAGAAGAGAAGCTTCGTAACCGAACCAAAATAAATCATCGTGTCATTGGTTTGATCTTTATTATCTTTACTTACTTATATTCCGCATTTACTTATTTATTTATTGCACCGCTATCATATACATACTTGTATATCCATTGAATTCACATAAGTAGACAATCTAAGTTTTAATTTTTAAAACGGTTACAACTATTCAACCCCTTCTTGTTTCTAAAGATTTAGAAGTTAAGAGAAGAGTATTTTTGTGTTTTTATATTTTTTTAGAAAGCAATAAAATTCAATATGTTGAAAGAGGTGGTTTAAAACTAAACTAAACTAAATCTAATTATGCAAGAAAAGTAAAATGTTGTGGGACTCGTATAGGTAAACAAATGTGCCCACTTAATCATGCACTACTCCCTAGTTGATCCTTTTAACTTGTTGCCCTGTCACCCTCGTTAGTGTAATGTGTAAGTATTCCCCTTATTCAATTGCAGATTGGTCAGAAACGCACATACGTGATAACCTAAGTAGACAACTCTTGAACATGCTCTTCCTACCAAATAGTTAAACCATACGCATTAAATACTTAAATAGTTGTCTTCCTAAATGTGAGGGTTTCATCTAATCTAATCACGTTTCACTAGACGTCTTCGCGCACAAAATAATTTGCAGCTAGTTTTTTAATGCCTAACGTGCACACCACTAACAAGAAGCAACAAATTAAAGTTCACAACTAGATTTCATGCAATCATAAGCAAACACGTATAAATTTAGCCTAACATGTTAACAAGAAGAAAAGAAAAGAAATTAATCATTAAACTCAGACTTATTTGAATGATTAAATATTAGATTACTTATCTTTAAACCAACATGTGAGTATGTAAGTACAAAAGGCATAAAAAGCCTTAAAAATCGTCTATAATGGTTGCACTATAGCTCTCCCAAGTTCAACACACGAATTATGAAAATAAAGGCTTTGTACATATAAGAAAGTGGTTATGACGGTGTCACTAGGGTTTTGTGGGACACCCCGTCGATATTGACTTAAGGTTTCTTTAGCTAATTGATCTTGATGACGTCAGGATTCCATGTGACGCCGTCACCTTTGGTTTGTGACATCGTCATGATCTTCTGGTGACATCGTCTCCATACTCTAAACCATCACAAAACTTGTCAAAAACTTCACTTTCTAGGCACAATTGGTGATCACGTCAGGATGGTGGTCGTGAAGTTAAAAAGTTGTATTTTTGCCTTGTTTATTCCCTAATCGAACCCAAGTCATGTGTATTCCATTCAAGTGCTTCCCAAATGCTAATTACAAAAAAAGAAAGGATTTAGTGCAATAATAGAGCATATTTACATGAAGTTGGGAGTTAAATGACCACAAAAAAATTTATAAAATGACACCTCGTCACCAACGTACAAAGGATATGATTACGAGAAAGTGGAAAACTTTGACACGTGATTGCAACAAATTTGCCGTGATTGTCCTTGTTACAAGACATATTCTGAAAATTAGGGGTTTATATTTTTCCACTATGAAGCATGGGATGTGTTGACAAATCACCATAAATAGCATGGTGTTAAAGCCGTTGTCACTTGTACATTTTATTTTTAGGAAGTATAATAGTTAACTTGCACATTTTATTTTAAGTGATCTAACATAGTTACTTACACATTTTTGTAAGTAACCAAGTAAGGATTACTTACAAATTTCATTTATGCAAGTTAACAAAATATATTTTACTTTGCGTATTTTTAAAACACAAGTAACTTATGTTACTTACATATTTTGTAAAAATATACAAAGATAACTAAGAAAAAATAAAACACAAAATGGTTTTTACCTCATGCATGATATCATTCATAATCTTGCCATATCTAGAAAAGATCTTGCAAAATTACACAATATTTTAGGAGATTTGATATCTAATAATCATATTTTATGTCAGACTTGTCAGATCCCTTTTCAAGGGGCCGAGTCACTTTGATTTATAAAGACCGGATCTCTTTTAATAGGATCCTTGGGACTGCTTTGTTTTTTCTATTTGCCTATAAATAGAAGGTCTTTCCAATATGTTTTTCACCACTTCAAACACATTTTCTCCACCATTTTACACACATTTAGATTAATAGGAATGCATCTATAAACCTCATGATCATAATGCTTCTAACTCTCATTTTGTTGTATGCATACACCCAAAATGATCCTCCAAAGCAAGCTTCGAGATCTTGCCATCTACATCCACCATAAGCTTTCAAGCACATGAAGATCTACCACAACAAGCTTGGGAAACTTGTGATCTTTACTCATAGAAGACTAACCTCATCATGCTTTGTGATCTTGATGTTTAGTTTGAGCTTTTACATCCATTAGACATATTTGTCTTGGACCATCATTGCACACACATTTGTATCATCTCTTTGTATCATTAAATTAGATTAGATGGTTGTTTATGCCATAAAACTCATAGTTTGTTATGTTAGCCATAAAACATAACGGGTTTGGTTATACCCAAAGAAGGACTCAGTATTTAGCTTTGTATTGGATAAAATGTAAGCGATGTTAGGTTGGTTCTACCTTGAATTAGGACTCGGTATTTAGCTTTGTACCGGATAAAGTTCAAGTGACATTGTGTAAGGTTTTATGATACAAAAGTTTTTAAGATTTTAAACGAAAACGTATTCACTCTATACATTTTCCACAAAGTTCGAGAAACCTTGTTCTCATGTTGAACATTGCAGAGTTGATGATTTTCGCAGACAAGATTAGGAATACCATCATGACGATGATGATCGTCCTGAGGGGGAGAGCATTAGGAAAAGGCAAAGAATGTCTGGGAAAGGTAAAGCTACAATGGGTGAATCATCATCAAAGACTACTGAAGGATCGTATCAGATTAAATCATCCACTCAAGAATAAAAATAATAATTAAATACATGGTCTGAAGATCAGGGAACTGATGATGATGAAGTACCATCTGAAGAAGTTACACTAGAGTTTTTGGCTAAAATATCAGGAAATGAAAAGAAGTGGGTTCCAACTGCTAATGTTGAAAAACGAATGCAAGATGCTCTTAATGACATGATGATAAGTCAATGCAGTTCAAGTGAAGAACATGAGTATCATCTTGATAAAATAAAGAGATACATGGAAAGTCAAATAGTTTGGGAAAGCAGGCCAAAAGATTTGACTTTACATATTCTTGAGAAACCAGCTCCAGTATACGAAGGCTGTAAAAGAGACCCAAATGCTCCACCAAGGTATCTGTATAACAAAGATCTCTTTTATCTGAAGAATGAAAACTCTGAAACAAGGAAGTATGTATTATCATGGCATAAGATTCATGCATTTTCATTCCCAAAGAATAATCTTGAAGAACTTAACACCAGATGGGTAAGAAAGGTAATCAAAAGATTTAACATGCATGCACTGTATGATGTTGAACACTGGAAGAATTTGTGGGCTAGACAATCTTACATCAAAGGGCAGTTAAAGAAAAGAGCATATCCTAATAAAGTCTACTCAGATCAGAGGATTGTAGACGTAATCAAAATTCAGTATGATCCAGGTCATGAACAAGAGTTTATGAAGGAGATTGTTGTTAAAAGAGCCGATGGTGAATATAGTTCCTTCTCAGAATTAGACTACAAGTACTTACACAAGAATAATATTGAAGACATGTATCTAATGTGCTTAAATGTGAAGATTAAATATCATGAGACTGGGATACTAAAATCATTGAATGTCTTAATCAGAAGTAGTGTTATCTGGGAAAGAGTTCATGATTACCAACTTGGGGTGGAAAGATATCAATTGAAGGTCAATCTTACTGCATCAAAACTTACATTCCCTGGTATGGAAGAAAAGAAACCGTATACAATCACATCTCTTCCTTTCGTAGGCTTGATATATGAGAATAACAAGAAGGAAAAGAGGATTATGGGTATTATTGAGATATCAAAGTTATGTGATGCAAGTTTGAAAAGAGTTTTGAAGGAAGTTAAGAAGATTAACTTGGATGTTAAGTATGGTTATTGTTGGATAACTACGAAAACAAACCTGAAGTTCGATCGCGAAACGCTAGATCGCGAGTTATATCGAGCATAAGTAGCAAACACGAGAGACTACAAAGAACTAAAAAATATATGCACACGTTATACACTCAAACACCCCTTTATTAAATCCCTAATAAAGCTTACAATTTGAGGAAGAAGAATGAATAACTAGCATCCCCCTCATGTTTATTTATAGAGATGAGGGGGGGTGAAAACCTATCCTAAGTCGAATAGGAAACTCCTTGCCTTACAAGGCAAGCTAAATAATTCCTAGTTTTATGTCTAATCCTAATCTAATTACATTGTATACTTAAACCCCTAACCTTTGTTTAAATTTACTCCTAATATATAACAATTTCCACCTTAGGAGTAACACTTAAACATAATCGATACTCAGCATCTTTTCCTAGAGCTGGAACCTTGAACCGAGGACCACCTTGTCGACCAGGCATTATACTTCAGTAATTTCCCTAGATTAGCTTTCTTAGACTCCTTTACTTTCTTCTTTTTAGCAACATTACCCTCTGCACCCTCTTGACCAGGTACTCCGTTTACCATAATGTTTGCACAGACCTTTATACCAAGGTGAACCTTTTCATGCTCCTTTACCAAGCAGTCCGTGTTTGTCTTTTCTTCAAGTAGCTTGTCCTCCAACCATATTTGAGCCACTATAGCATCATCGTTACTAACCTGAAAAACCTCAGCTTCACGATCCCTTTGAGCTCCTTGCAGTTCCACCTCAAACCAAAAATGTTTTTCATCTTGTACTCCATGGACTCCTGTTTCAACACCAGGACCGAGTTGTTTGAATCCAACTTGTTTATGACCAAGTTGTTTCAACCCAACTTGTTTAGAACCAAGTTGATTTAATCCAACTTGTTTTGAACCTCCATGTATTTGTACACCAAAAGTCATCATTTTTGCTTCCAAAGTATACACATAGTTCTTTTTCCTAATCCCAGTCATCATAACCCAACAACCTTTGATCATCTTGATTCTACCCATCTGCATCTTCACAGTATAACCTTCTTTTTTAAGAGTACCCAATGAAATAAAACTTCTTCTTAACCCAGGAACATACCTAACATCTTCTAGTATAAAGCTTGATCCATCATGCAGCTGTATCTTCACTTTCCCTGTCCCTTTGATAGTGCATGTCTTGTTATCACCTAACTAAACCAAACCACAATCAAAACCCTTAAGTCATACAAGGAATCCCTTATGTGTGTCATATGATAAGACCGACCTGAATCCATTACCAATTCAGTCATGTCATCATTCCCGACTACCACCAAGGCTTCTCCAAAGTAGGCGTTACCCTCGTCATTAGAAGAATCAGAATCCTAATCACGCTTACCCTTCTTGACGAACCCACTTGACTTCTTTATTAGACAATCTCTCTTTAGATGATCCTCTGAATGACATATGAAGCACTTGAGTTTCTAATTCCACCCCTTGACTTAAACCGTAAACTTCCACCAAAATGAGATTTACCTTAATTGTCTGACATTCCCCTTACATATAACCCGTCACCAGTTTCTTTCTTTGTGCCTTCAATTCTTTTCTTCAACTCCCTTGAATTCGGAGTCGCCAGAACATCCTCCATTGTCAAGGATTCCCTCCCATACAACAATGTCTCCACAAAGTTTTCATAAGACGATGGCAACGACGTATGTAACATAAGTGTCTGATCCTCATCCTCAATCTCGATATAAATATTCGCCAAATCAAGTATCAATTTATTAAACTCATATATATGATCACCCATATTCGTACATTGACTCATATAGTACGTGTACAGCTTCTTCTTCAGATAGAGTCTATTTGCTAAGGACTTAGTCATAAACAGACTAGTTAACTTCATCCAAATTCCTGTAGTAGTTGTTTCCTTGGTAACTTCTTGTAAAACCCGGTCCCCCAATTATAGAATCAAGGTATTGTATGCCTTCTTCATCAAAGCAGTCTTTTCTCCTGCTTCCATGTCCGCGGGTAATGTCTCTAATGCAGCATCACATCCCTGCTGTATCATTAAAGCACGCATCTTAATTTGCCATAACC
Organism: Tanacetum coccineum; assembly: GCA_026074375.1. Classification (NCBI taxonomy): domain Eukaryota; kingdom Viridiplantae; phylum Streptophyta; class Magnoliopsida; order Asterales; family Asteraceae; genus Tanacetum; species Tanacetum coccineum. The sequence goes on from BQNB010045366.1 coordinate 14,569, forward strand.
TGAATTCATTCTTCCTATCGAATTTTTCGATGTCAAACCTAGTTATAGAACTAGCCATTCTTCTTTTACCTTGCTAAAAACCTTGTCAAGTTGTTTCTTAACCAACTTTGTCGACAAGCCTCACAAGTCGTATGCAATATTCCTATTGTTTCTATAAACCCTTTTCTTGCAAATCAAATTAATTAGAAGAACCCTAAACCGATTTCGAACAAGTAAACCTGATTGCAAACTTGAAACCCAAGTGAACCACGATCAAAACTTGAACCATAAGAAACCCGTAACAACAAAAACCTTTGCTTTAATCGAATTTTATAACGCTAAAAGACGATAACCCAAAGTTGATTTAAAGATATAAATCGAAACCTTTGACAGAAAGAATAACTTTTCTTCGCTTTTGATCGTTATGTAATTAATAAAAGCAATAACGTCAAGATTAGAAAACTAGACAATTAATGCAATTCCTCTCTCTTTATAGTATCTTTACGTGACCATGCAAAACTCTCATATAGTTCCTCTTCCTTGCGATCGTAACTTGCTATCTCCAAAAACGATTCAAAACCTGAAATCGTTTTATTTGCTTTAACCTCCAAACCTCGATTTAGCACTCGATCTTCGGAGACCACGACTAACCTATGGCTCTTGATATCACTTGTTGGATAATTATGACAACAAACCCGAAGTTCAATCGCGGAACGCTAGATCGTGAGTTGTATCGAGCACAAGTAGCAAACACGAGAGACTACAAAGAACCGACAAATAGATGCATATGTTATACCCTCAAACACCCCTTTATTAAATCCATAATAAATGTTACAATTTGAGAAAAAAGAATGAATGACTAGCATCCCTCCTCATCTCTATTTATAGAGATGAGGGGTGGAAACCTATCTTAAGTCAAATAGGAAACTCCTTGCCTTGCAAGGCAAGCTAAATAATTCTTAGTTTTATGTCTAATCCTAATCTAATTACATTGTACACTTAAACCCCTAACCTTTGTTTAAATTTACTCCTAATATATAACAGTTATGCAACTCCAGATCTCAGTGATCAAGATGCAGATTTGATGGTGTTCTATGAAGAATATATTCAAGATCATTTGAGGCATCGAGATCAGATGAGACGATGGGAAAGCTATATGAATGGAAGACAACTTCAAAAAAGATGGAAGCGCCTAGAATAATTGACCCTTAGGTGGAGATTGTTAGAAATAAAATTTGTCTATTATTAGATACTTAAGTGGTCTTATTTATTTTGTAATAGTTTTAGTTATGTTCTAATTTTATTAAGAATGTAATAAGGTTTAATGATGTAAATAGTAAAAAGGCTCATTAAAAACCTTTAGTTAAGTAGAGTAGGATGAATAAAGTCATAGTGTTGTCAACACTATAAATACCTTTCATTAGATGGAAGGAAAGTAAGCTTATCATTTCTAACTCACAACCTCTATCATCCTCTCTTTCTCTCTTAATACATTTTACACTTTACAAGTGAAAACTTGCTTCCTCTCTTTCAATCTTTATGATCCTTAACCTTTACTAAGTGTGATACTATATCATAATTGTGACCAAACAAACAATCACTTGTCAAATGAGCACAGACTTCATAGTAGGCTTGAAATAAGTATTCATTGTCCATGATTAGTCCCTTAACTATAAGCCTGCAAAATAAGACAATCTAGAAATAACAATTAAGCACAAGTGTAGAAAAGCATGTTAGAATCAAATTATTAAGCTTATTAGAGCTTATTTTGAACATTGTCCTTATTCAACATTAAGTTGTCCGATCATGGTGGCTTAGTTACTTTTACTTCCTCCCATTTTTGAGAGAAAAGTTTTAAGTTGGGTTTTCTCATCCAATTACTTTTATTTTTTTCCTTATCATGTATTTAAGAAAACTAAAAAACACAACTTCTTGACAGTTTTCTTATTCTTTTGTGTTAGTACAAAATAAGTGTCAGGCTTAGAATAGGGCTCAAATCCTTCATTGAATCGGGCCTTCGAATGATTTGAGTATCAGATCTTATACTAGAGCAAGAGAGATGAGATGATTTCCTACACAATCAAATAAAAACCGTTAACCTTACCGTGGGGACGGACCCCACGATTAGACTCTGGCGTGAGAGTAAGTAAACATGTAGAGAGAGAAAGTATGTGTATGTAGAGTGAGAAAATCATACTATTCATTGTGTTAGAGGGTCCCTTTTATAAGCGAGTAAAATATTAGGGTTTCCTAATATTTTGTTTGTTTTGTTAGTGGTCGGAGTGGGTCCCTTTCCTGGCAAGATTCTGCAGTAATCGTGTATACGGATGCGTGTGTTTTCCGCGGACGGAAGTAGCCTATAGTTAGGTCCGCGTCCGTTTTGCTGTGTCTGGGCCGTTACTAGTGCAGGATTGGGTTTAGTTTCGGCCCATGACTGCTACGTTAGGCCCAAAAGCCCAAGTGGCAGTGTGACCCAAGCCCGGAGGCTTGGTATACCTACTATACGTCATCAAGTCCCCCCAGTCTAGTATGATATTGCTTGCGGACCATGTCTCGCGTGCGGTGATCAGTGCTAGACTTCATGTTCATTGAGAACAATTTGCTACCTTTCGTGGTCATGCGTCTTCTCCGCGAAGCTTCCTTATCAAGTTGGTAACGTGGACCGATGTTTTCCTTTTATCTTCTGACTAATTTGACGTATTTACAGCTTTTTTAACTGTTTCGTAAGCGAACCCTAACCGTTGATCACGTGAGTGGGTTACACGTGTCATCATCTGGCTGTGGGTAGATATAAATACACCGAGGGTATAAATACCCCCTCCTATTTTTACTGTTTCCTTTTCCACAACTTTGCTTTCCACCATTGTTGATTTCTTCAAGCTTTTCATCTTTATCATACGTCTGCATCTCGTTTTCCTCTTTTTTAAGGTTCTTCAAATTTTCAGGTTTGCATTTTTCCTCGTTCATCCTTCCCAATGGCTAACTTTGCTGCTAAATATTCTATTATGACCCAAGAAATGGTAGATAGCTTTTGTGATAGCTTTTATATTCCGGTTGAGGTTCATCCCACTGCTCTAGGGCGTGATAAAACCATTACCCAATTTCCAGTCGGCAAAGTAGGTGTATACAGTAGGCTCTTTGATGTTTGTGGCTATAGGATTCCGTTTACAAATTTTTTTATGGCCGTTCTCAAATACTTCCGTGTGCATATTTCTCAATTGTCGCCTTTTGGCGCGGCCCGGGTGTCTCATTTTGAGGTTCTGACGCGTGTACTTGACCTTTCACCCTTAGTGACCGTGTTTCGCGCTTTCTACACCCGTACGTAAAGCGATGGGTTGTTTTCCTTTGCTAAATGTTCTACTTCGGCTTCGTCTTGTTTTCCAAAACCCTCGGATTCCATAAAAATTGGGCGGACCATTTTTTCTGGGTTGACTCTTGCGGATTTCCCATTTCCGTCCCTTTATATACGGGAGGTGTCTTAGAAAAGAATTCGGCTCCCCATCTTACTGCTCATCAAGAGCAAACCGTTAAACTTCTTAAAAGCCATAAGGCTCCTTTCCGCCGGTATCCGGAGTGCTTCTTATGCCTTGTGGGTTTGAGCCCGTATTATCCTTTTGACAAAAATTCTTATCCGGCTTTTGAGCATCCTGACGGAATGGGTGGGTGTTATTTCCTTTTAGTAGTGGTACTTTTATATTATAAAACCTGATTATCTGATGGTTTATTTCGCAGATATGGGCTGGTTGGTGATTTTATCAAGACTTGACCCTCGGAAGGTCCGTTTGGGCGGGGAGTTCAAAAGGAGATGATAGGTGAAGTTGCTAGAGATGTACCCATATTGCTTCTGCCTATGGTGATTCCTGCAGCTTTGGGGGTAGTAGTTATGCTGCGGCGCGGAAGATCCATACTCCGACTAAGGGAGGGAGGAAGATGTTGCTTAAGATGACGCTTATCTAGAGTTAGCAGACCCGGATGAGGATACGGCTATGGTGAGGCAGAGTGAGGAGGAGGTTGTTACGGAGCAGTCCAAGAAGGTTAAGAAGAGAAGGTTGCAGAAGCAGAGTGATGTTCTTCTTGCTAAAAAGTTGAGGACAGATCACCCTACCCTTGCTTCCGGCGATTGGTTTGGTGGTAAAAAATCTTTTCCGGTACTGGAAAGATTAGGCGGCAGGTTCCGTTTGACGGACCTGGGAATAGTTTGTTTTCCTCCGTTTGCTACTCCTTTCAGGATGCGCGAAGTGTTTTGGATTCTTCTGCTCCGAACGAACCTCCAATCTGTATTACTAATGTGGAGAGGCTATTTAATAACCCTTTGTCAACTGTGTTTCAGAACTGTTCTAAACATTAATTTTTATTTGTCTTTAATGCATCTAGTGCTTTGGCTATTCCGGTAGATACTGCTGCTACCAAAACTTCCACCGGGGCTGCGCGACTACTAAATTGGCAACGGATGTTAATCCGGACTTGGCCGGTCCTTCCCAGCTTGAGGAGTCGGAAGGGTCTGATGACTCTTTTTATTAGAACTATACCTTGGACCCTTCTTGGGGGATAGCTGCTAGGTATTGTCCCTAGGTGGAGCATTACTAATGATTCACTGCTAGATGATGGTTTTTCTTGCCGCACCTTAGTGGACCGTGTTGCTCCCCCTGCCTTTTTTTCTGCCCTTCGTAGTATGGACTACGACCAACTGTACACGGAGTTTAACGTAGGGGCAGCGCGGCAAGTATGTCTTGGGGCGGGAGGTGAGGTCACGCACGAAGCATGAACTGGAGCTTAAGGAAAAGCTCAGGGTTAGATATGATGCTCGTGGTAGGTTGCTGGAGAAGAAACATTTAGAGATCCAGAAGCTGAAGTCCAAACTGGCGGAGAAAGAGGCGAAAGCCGTAGAGGTTATCCGCCTTCATGATCAAGTTTCGTCATTGTCCGAGGAGAAGTATGCTTTAACCGCGGAGGTGTCAGTGCTCAGAATCACTATTACTCAGAAATATCATGACATCTCTTTGCTTGACTCTCGTGCCACTTCTCTCGTGTCTACCCTGGACGATTCTAAGGTGACCTGCACCTAGGCCGAACACAAAATTACTTCCTTGGCGTCTGAGAGAGATAGGCTCGCCTTTGAGGTTTGACCGTACCTTTTATTCCGCATGTATTTGCTTATTTGTGTTTGTGTTAAGTGTTCTTGTTGTTGTAGGTTTCTTCTCTACGTGCCGGTTTTCAGGATTTTAAAGAAAGGATGGAGGTTCAGCAGGAACAGCAGGCCCAGGAGTTGTACAACCGTGTTGCCGAGCTTGAGGCACACATAATAGATGTCTCTGGCCGTCTGGAGGGGGAATTCTACCCGTCCTAATTGACTACTTTGGCCGGAAGAAGGTGGCTCCTGACTCATGGGATACAGCTTGCTCTCCTTAAATGTTTGAAATCTCCTGAGTACCAAGGCATTCTGGGTCATGCTTTGGGTCGGGCTGTTGATTTTGGTATGCAGGAAGGCCTAGAAGCCGGTCATGAGCATGGGATTGCCGAAAGAAGTCTCTCCGCGGTTGATGCTTACAACCCGGAGGCTGCCAGAGCACGCTATGTTGACGCGGTTAAAGCCCTCGAGGATGTAGACTTCCCCTTGGTAAGTTTGTTGAAGTCTAAGAAGGATGCTGGGATGGATGAGGTTCTGGATTGCTTCCTACTGGACGGACCCCTTGCTGTCCTTCCGGAAGCTGCTTATTTACAGCCATGCATTGAGCAGCTTTCCGTTCCTATTCATCATGCTGGTGATACAACGGCCGTCGGGGAGACTTCCCTGTCCTTTGCTTTGATGAACGTCCATGCCCGTGCTGAGGGGGCCAAGAAGCATGCTGCGGCTCTCCGCCAACTGATGATGGATATAGTCTCTGCTCCTCTGTCTTCCCAGACTTGGGTGGGTGAGGCTAGTACTTCCGTGGCCCCTCTCTCCGTCGAGGATTATGATGAAGAAGACACGGATGAGGCCCTGGGAAGCGTCGTTGCCGTCCCTAAGTTTGAGACTTGTCGCTTTTAGCTTCATGTTTGTGCCGTGACCTTATGTGGTCTGTTATGGCGGCTAGTTGTATCCTGAACACTTGTACGTTTCTCTTTTTGTATGCCGCGGCCGTGTGTGGCTATTTCTTTTTGCGGCTTGTAAGTAATGTGAACGTGTGCTTTTTTACCGCGGCCGTATGTTGGCCTTTTTGTTGCGGTTTCTAGCTTTAACACGTATGTTGCTACCTTTTTATTATTACTGTTGTACGTTCGTAATAGATAGTCTTATGAATATTTGTGGGTTATTCTCCCAGTGTCGGGTTTGCAATACCTCTTACACACCTGAGCTAATTTTGAGGTTGCTCAACCTTTATTATACGTGATAATAAAATTGTGGAGCGTGGCTCCTTGCGTGCGCGTCTTAACAATTGATATAACTTTGCAAAGCCAAAATAATTTTAGGACTTAAAACTTGTGAGGGTAGCTAATCCCTACTTTTTCATTAAGATTTAAAAGACATTACAAATAAAGGAAAATTGAAATATTACCCTCTGGAGCATCATACGTGCCGGACGGGTGCTTACACTTCATGTATATAACATTTTTTAAGATTACAGATGTTCCACGTTCGCGGAAGTTCATTCCCATTGTGATCTTTAAGTTTGTATGCTCCCTTTCCTAATGCTTCTGTGACTTCATACGGTCCTTCCCATTTAGGTCCAAGTTTACCTCCGTCCATAGCGTGGCTTGCGTCATTGTTACGGTAGACCATGTCCCCCGGTTTGAAGCTTGTGCCGCGGACTTTGGAGTTGTAGTCATTCCCTGTCAAGTCTACTTCCGTAGTCCGGAGTGTTGGCATGCCTATTTCCGCTGGTATGACTGCTTCTGTGCCGTATGTTAGTGAAAACGGTGTCTCTCCATTGCTTGATTTGATCATGGTGCGGTGTGCCCATAGGACGTGTGAGAGTTCTCCTATCCAATCCTTGCTTCTTTCATCCAATCGAGCTTTGATTCCTTCTCCCAAACTTCTGTTTGCTCTTTCGACCAAGCCATTTGTTTGTGGATGCTTCACAGAGGCAAAACACTGACGGATACATAGTTTTTCACACTAGTCTTTGAATGGGTTGTCACGAAACTATTTTCCATTATCCGATACAATCTCCCCTGGTAGTCCAAATCTGCAGACAATGTTGTCACATACGAATTTCTTCACTTGATTACCCGTGATAGTCGCGACGGGCTTTGCCTCAATCCATTTGGTAAAGTAGTCAATGGCTACAATCAAAAACTTGACTTTGCCTGGACCTTCCGGGAAAGGTCCGGCTATGTCGATCCCCCATTTGTAGAATGGCCACGGAGACGTGATGGGGGTTAAGTTCTGTTGCGGATTTCTTGGAATGAGGCGATGGACTTGGCAGTCATTGCATTCCCTTATTAGTTTTCGCGCGTCTGTGTGCATCGTTGGCCAGTAACCTCACGTAATTATAGTTTTGTCTTTAAGAGTTACCGAAGTAGTAACCTTACGTAAATTTTCTAGCCTCAATATAAACTCCTCAAGCTCCATCACCCCCTCTTGGTACCTTTCATTTGGCAACCTCTCGTGAATAAACTGATCAGTCAAAGCCACACACGCAATCCACAACAAATCATTAGTACTTTTCCTCATCAAATCCGACAACTTATACATCAAACACCCCGACGATTTCCCATGAAAAGTACCCATATGATAATACTCTTTCTTAAACTTGCTAAAAACCTTAACCGGGTCATCTTCATCTTCCGAATCCCTCTTCCTTTTCCTACTCCCATCTCCATCCCCATCCTCATCATCGCTATCACTATCACGGTCCTCGTCAACCTCATAAACGCCATCCACATCACACGCATCCACCAACATCTTCACATCACACCCGTACCTCAAATCACCTTGCACCTCATCATCCTCCGTATACAACACAACCACCCTCTGATTCATCTCACTTAAATTCCTCAAATGAATCGGCCTATGAGTATCTCACCACTTAACCCACCCCAACAGCATACTTATAATTAATCTCCTTAAAACTAGAAACCGGATAACACGCGTACCTAACAGAATCAGTTTCCAACACATGTCCTATTATTTTGAACGCGCATAACGAATCGACATCCGATGTGGAAGGGAATATCAATAAAGGCGTATTACCAGCTGACCTTATAGCAGATTCACGTAACTTACTATAAAATGATTCAATACTTTTTTCTCTAACCATAACTACTAATTAGAGCTTCAAATTAAAACATAAAAATTAGGGCAAACTGATTTGAGATTGGATGTGGGTTTGAATTGAGTTGACCTATTTTTTGAGGAAATTGGATTTGAAGTGAAATTAAGTTTTTTTTTGGGATTGAAATTTTGAAAATTTAGATGAGGTTCGGCGGTGAACCAAAGACCCTTATAGTTTGAATGTATTTTTTTTAATTATTCAAACTCTTTTGTGAAGATACAAATCCTTCTCATTTGTACAAATTTATTTTTCTATCGCTCTTACACTGTGTTTTCAAGTTAGTGTTAAGGAAAATGAAAATGAAACACATGAAGTTGTGTTCTCGAATATTACTTAAGAAAGAAAAGTAAAAGAAATAGAAGGAAAGTTAGTGTGATTTTATTCATTTTGAAAGTAAAGTGTTTCTTCCCAGTTTTGGGAAGAAAGTGTTTTCTTTACTTTCCTTTACATTTCTTTAATGAAATAACTCAATAACACAGTGTTAGCGATTACGCTTTCAGCTTTCAAAAAATGCTTCTTAACATGCATATATGCTTTCATATTTTAGACTTTAGCATTTAAAATAAACAAAAAGCCCATTAGTTAGTCAAAAAAGGATCCGGTGAGAAGAAAAACTAAAATAAAAACATCATATCGCGAAAAATTATGCCATGCGGCAATACGCCGACTATGTAATCAAATCGCACAAAAATAAGCCCCGCCGCAAAGCGCGAAAGGTCCAATTATTACGCAATCAAAAACTGGCCTACGCAAAGCAATTTTTTTTTTAAATTAACGTCCCGCAGCAACGCGCGGGCAATAATGCTTGTTTGGTACTATGTTTCTGTCGATAGAACCTTAACGAGAATTTTTTTTTGTTTTTCTAGAAAAAGTGAAGAGGTACATGACTGACCTTGTTTTTCAACACATAATTCAACGTTACTGCGTATTTAGTAAAAATAGATCGTTAGACATTGAGCAGGTACTACCCAAAGTAACAGAGGGGAGATTATCCCCCCAAATAATGAAGATATCTCGACGGAATTGCCACATGTTGATTTCGAGCTTAGTTTGGATAAATCATATCCAAGGTTTGATAAACCGAGTTTACATACTCAGTTCGGTTTGTTCTAACATAATGAAAATAGCCCTTTTAATTAACTTAGCATTGCGATGACGGCTTATGACTATGATTTGACTTGACCTTTTTTATTCTGAAAGAAAAAGATTTTCCAATACGTTATTCACTAGGAACTAAGGAAGTGTTTGGTGTATGGTGTTTGACCAAAGGTTTAGGCATTATGGTAAAATATGATTGTTTGGTACATCTTTGTGGGGCCCTTAATTGGGGATGAGACCCAGAAATCGTCCATCTACAAATCCCAGGCTAGCATCTCACTTTACACAATATCTATGCATTTTGTCAAAAGAAGTGGGGCCTTTTTTTTCTCTATCACTCATTCTAAATCAATTCTTTTTTTCTTTCAATTTTATAATAATAAATTTTAATTTAAAATTTTATATTTATTTTTATTAAAAATAATATATAAATCAAATTCAAAACCAAATCCAAATCCAAATTCAAATCCTAATCTTAATCCTAAACCTATCTACGAACCAAACGGACCCTAAAACTCTAACGAGTGAAGCATCGAAAATTAATATGAACATTACTCTACGCGTATACTTTTTCGGGCATGACTTATATGTCGATTAGTTAGTGTTGCTGATTATCAATATTGCGAATAAATAATATATTGTTTCATTTTTTTCTTAAAAATACATAACGAGTCGAGCTCAAGCTTTTATTAGCTCGAGCTTGAGCTTTTATCAAGCTTTTCGAGTCTTTATTTAGATATATATTTTAATTATACATATTTATAAGGCTAATGTGAATATTTGTATAATAATTAAAAATTTATCGTAAAGGAGACTTTTTAAACCCTAGTTTTTCCGAATGTTTTATATAAGTTATTTACTCTTTAGTTTATCGCGTATCATTTTAACTTTATTGATGAGTTTGGCTATAAAAAACAATGTTTATGTATAATTCAAGCTTTTCGAATCGCACTCGAACCTTACTTGAATATAACTTGAGCCAAACTCGAACTTGGAGGATTAAGGGGGTGTTTGTTTTGACTTATGAAACGTAAGCCCATTTGGGCTTATATTTCATAAGCTTTGGCTTATTTTGAGACTTGTGGGCTTATTTAAGTTTATTACATATCATAATAAACTTATATAAGCCCCTAAGGGCACGTTTAGTACAGAGAATTTCAAATATTAGAAATAAAGCAAATAATTGGATTTTTTAGAAATGAAATCCAGAGAGATAGTTTATTGAATTCCACCGTTTGGTAGCGTCAGAGAATTGAAAAAAAAAATAATCACGCAAATCTTTTTTTTCCTTTTAAAAAAGATTTAAATAGAAAAATAAATAAATAAACAAATAATAATAATAAAAAAGATTATTATTATAAAAAATAATAATATATAATAATAATAAAATAAATAAATAAATTATTATTATTATTATTATTTTAATATTTATAATAACAATAAATAATAAATAAATAAAACGTAAATAAATCTCTTTTATTTTGTGGCTCAAATGAATTCTCACAAGTGAGAAATGGTTTCCACATCAATTATGATGGAAATGATTTCTACACAAATTACAAAAGACTCAACTCCTCAAAGATATCAAATCTCCATCATTTTTATTTCTCTGTCAACCAAACAAAGGAAATCAAATCATTTCAATTTCTTTATCTTGAACTCCTTGTACCAAGCTTGCCCTAAGTCTCAAAATAAGCCAAAAAATTAAGGCTCATAAAATATAAGCCCAAATCAAACATAATTTCGGCTTATACTTCATAAGCTCCAATTTTTTAACTTATATATACGTTTACTAGGATATAATAAACTTATAAGCCCACAAGTTTTAAAATATAAGCTCAAATGGGCTTACGTTTCATAAGCCGAAACAAACAGCCCCTAAAGCTCGTCGAAATACTAAAACAAGCTCGAACCTGCTTTATGATTTTCGAGCTGAACTCAAGCCATCGATCAAGCCCTTTACATTCCTAGTTTTAATCTATAAAATTCTTGTATGACTTTAAATATTATGCGGCGTTGCCAACACAACCTCAAATCCTGTGGGGACTCATCTTCTTTCTTTGTTCACTCCGCAAACCCTCTCCACCATTTCCTTCATCAATGGAGTCCACCGCCCTCTTCTCCACCACATTCTCCCCACCACCCTCCCTCCACCTCCGATCCAACCCAAGAAAACCATCTTTTCAGACACCCTTTTCAAAATCATTAACACCCATCAAACCCATTTCATCACTAACCACCCCCCTCAGATTCCGATCACCATCACAAACCACCACCATCCACCACTTCAGTCCAAGAAAACCATCTTTTCTGACACCCTTTGGGAAAATATTAAGACCCATTTCAGCATCTGCCTCATCAATCACTACTGAACCCTCAAAGCCTCAGTTACAAACAGCAAAGCTTGTGCCTTTAGTGTTGTCAGTTGCTATTGGATTACTTATTCGTTTTGTAGTTCCGAAACCTGTCGAAATTACCCCACAAGCATGGCAGCTTTTGTCTATATTTGTGTCCACTATTGCTGGTTTAGTTTTGTCGCCTTTGCCTGTTGGTGCTTGGGCTTTTTTGGGTTTAACTACTACTGTTATTACTAGGACTTTGCCTTTTACTACTGCTTTTAGCGCGTTTACTAATGAGGTTATTTGGTTGATTGTTATTTCCTTCTTTTTTGCGCGTGGGTTTGTTAAGACGGGTTTAGGGGATAGGATTGCGACGTATTTTGTTAAGGTGTTGGGGAAGAGTACTTTGGGGTTGAGTTATGGGTTGACTTTGAGTGAGGCGTTGATTGCACCTGCTATGCCTAGTACTACTGCTAGAGCTGGTGGTGTGTTTTTGCCTATTATAAAGTCGTTGTCGTTGTCTGCTGGGAGTAAACCGAATGATCCCAGTTCTAAGAAGCTTGGGTCGTATCTTATTCAGTCTCAGTTTCAGGTTTGTGTTTCTTTGGTTTTAAAGATTCTGAATTTGAGTTGTTTTGGATTGTTGGTTAAAGTAGCTGCAAACGTTTTCACTGTTACTAATCATCGTAATTTAGTATAAAAATTGTTAATAGTAATAATAAGAATGATATACTTGTGTTTCGTTTGAGATCATTAGTATTTGGATTTGATTTGAATGGTAACACAGTGCTAGTGTAATATTGACAGTAAGTTAATGTAGTCACAAGTTAGGTCTCGGTCTTAAAGATTTCAAATTGAGGTCATTGTGATATTTTTTTTTGATAATTGTGTTCGTTACTGATATGGTCTGTATGACTGTATATGGTCTGTATGACTGTATATAGTTGTAAAGATAGGCCCGTCATGTTACATGTAGTTTGTCAATTTCTAGTAAGATTGAACGATCAGGAATTGTTGTACACTTGCACAATTTGAATTTTAAAAGTTGGCCATGCTTTCAGAGAGATCTGTATATATTTTCGAATTCCCTGTTCAAACTATTGCCTTTTCGACTAGGTTATGCTTTCGGAGAGATCTGTATATATTTTCGAATTCCCTCTTCATTAAAGTTTATTTCGTTTCTATTTTATCGGTCTGAATCCAATGACAATAAAATAGATGTAAAAGAATTTTACTACAAATTGTCAATATAATAGATCTTTTAGGGGATTAGGTATGGCTTCTTGTGGAGCAATAGGGCAAAGGTTGGTATATTAACTATTAAGTTAATCGACAATAAATTAGGTCAACTTTAGTTCCATGTCCAAAATATTCTATTGGTTGTAAATAATAAGCTGTACATACTACATTATATTTGTGCATATTTATCATAATCACGTACTCCCTCCATTCTGTGAAAATTATAGACTTTGGCTAGGCTTGAAAGTTAAATCTTTGACAATTAACGAGATGTATCAAACACCCTTTAATATGTCAAATTAAGTAATTAACAAAAACGATATCATGAAAATAAACAATTATTGCATTTCGATAGAGATTGTATTCATGAAGTTTTTATTGATGTTTGACAGTCTGCCGGAAATTCTAGTGCTCTTTTTCTGACGGCTGCGGCACAAAACCTTTTGTGTCTGAAATTAGCAGAGGAACTTGGTTTAGTTATTGCAAGCCCATGGATAACGTGGTTTAAAGCTGCCAGTTTACCTGCATTTGTTTCACTTCTACTTACTCCATTCATCTTATACAAACTTTACCCTCCTGAAATAAAAGATACACCAGAAGCCCCTGCTATGGCTGCCAAGAGGCTTGAAGCCATGGGCCCTGTCAAAACTAATGAATGGGTTATGATTGGCACTATGCTTCTTGCTGTCTCTCTTTGGGTACTCGGGTATGTCATATTTCTTATACTACTAGGCTCTATTTCCATCAGGTTAAATTTACCACCCAAACGTACAAGTTTTGTTAGAAAAACATTATAAATGTTGCGTGTGTTAATATGCTTTATAAAACTACTTTATTAGAATAGTTGCTCTTTCTATAATACAACTAAGTTGAGGAGATTGTTTGCATCAAAGATACACTTTTGGAGACTTTAGGCCCGTTTGTTTGTTAACCGTATTATATTAATATAGTTATTTGACCCGTTAATGATGAAACATAACTGGAATAGACCCATTTATACAAGTAAATGGGTTGAAATTGCAACTTCTAATTTTGACCATTTTTAGTGGATTCTATTTATATGAAGTAAGATGAAATGGAGAATGGTGATGAAAGATTATATGTTTTTTTTTCCTTAAGTGCATTATAAATTTCTAATATAGGGTCTTCTCTAAACAGGGATTCTATTGGAATACCGAGTGTTGTTACTGCAATGTTGGGTTTATCGGTACTATTATTATTAGGAGTGCTTGAATGGGAAGATTGTTTAACAGAAAAATCAGCATGGGACACATTGACTTGGTTTGCAATACTTGTGGGAATGGCGGGTCAATTAACAAATCTTGGAGTAGTATCATGGATGTCTAATTGTGTAGCTAAATTTCTTCAATCTTTCTCTTTGAGTTGGCCCGCTGCATTTGGTGTTCTACAAGGAGCTTACTTCCTTATCCACTACATGTTTGCTAGTCAAACGGGTCATGTGGGAGCCTTGTACTCTGCGTTTCTTGCTATGCATTTGGCTGCAGGGGTGCCTGGTGTATTGGCGGCACTTGCTTTAGCTTATAACACAAACTTATTTGGTGCTCAAACTCATTATAGCAGTGGTCAAGCTGCTGTTTACTTTGGAGGTATGTTACTTTTTCTCTTAAAACATGATTTAAGTAGTTATCCCAGTTTGACTTTTGAGGTCAAATGAAGTGATCTACAACATGAGGTCTCTTTTTTCCAAGAAAATATGCTCACATAAATTTGGCGAACACGTAGTTTTGTATGTGATAACAAAGTGGACTATGCCAAATTTGAATATGTGAAATAGTAGGGTTGATCCTTGAAAGTTGTCTATTACGGTGCATTGCAACTAATAACATTGTTGGTCTTTCTTTTGTGTGTGTATTGTCAACAGCTGGTTATGTGGAGCTCCCAGATGTATTTAGAATCGGATTCATTATGTCTTGTATTAATGCGGTGATCTGGACAGTTGTTGGCGGTGCATGGTGGAAGTTTTTGGGGCTGTACTGATTATCATGTTCCGTGAAGTAGATATCTTTCATGTTCATTGGATAACTCCCTTCATTTCGGTTTTGAGGGCAAAAAAACCGCATAGTTGACTTTTAAATTTTGACCTTTTGGGATCAGTCATGATCATGTATAACAATGACTTGGTTTAGAAATCAAATTGTTGAGTTTTTATTGCATAATGCCATATTGTGTTTATGTGGCTTTTTCATTCGTTGGAGTGTAGAAAGGGTTCTACACGCTCCTGGCGTAGCATAATGTATAATGGTCGGGTTTTTTTTTTTGATTATTGATTTATTATCTTTGTTTCTTTATGCCTTCACTCTAGAGCACAAACACACATTGTCTTTGTGTATACTTTTAGTCTTGAACACACACACATGGGCAT
>BQNB010045367.1:0-44324 GCA_026074375.1 Tanacetum coccineum
TGACCATTTTTGATCGTTTTCGACCAATTTCGATCGATTTCACCGATTTTGTTCGTTTTCGACCTATTTCGACCAATTTCGAGCGATTTCGACCCTTTTTTACCGATATCGTTCGTTTTCGACCGATTTCAACCGTTTTCGACCAATTTACACCGATTTTGACCAATTTCGATAGTTTTTGACCGATTTTGACCTTTTTCGTCTGATATTGACCGTTTCGACCGATTTTTACCGTTTTCGACCGTTTTTGTCCGTTTTCGATCGATTTTGACCGATTTCCACCGTTTTTCGTTCGATATCGACCGTTTTCGACCGATTTTCTTCGATTTCAACCGTTTTTCGTCCGTTTTCGACCGATTTTAATCGATTTTGACCGATTTCGTCCATTTTCGACTGTTTTCGAATTATTTCGACCGTTTTCGACCTTTTTTGGCCGATTTCGACCGATATCAATCGATTTCGTCCGATATCGATCGTTTTTGACCAATTTTCACCGATTTCGACCGTTTTTTACTGTTTTCTACCTTTTTCGCCGATTTCGACCTTTTTCGGCCGATTTCGTCCGTTTTTGACCGGTTGTCCGATTTCGACCGTTTTCGATCGATTTCGACCGATTTCGTTCGTTTTCAACCGATTTAGACCATTTGTCAGTTTTATTACGTTTTCGTCCGGTTTTTACGTTTTCGTACGTTATTTTACGTTTTCGTTCGTTTTTTTTACGTTTTCCCCTGTTTTTTACGTTTACGTCTCGTTTTTTATGTTTTCGTCCGTTTTTTTACGTTTTCGTCCGTTTTTTTACGTTTTCGTTCGTTTTCTTACGTTTGTTTACGCTTTCGTCCGTTTGTTTACGTTCACATCCGTTTTTTTTACGTTTTCGTTTGTTTTTTACATACCCGTCCGTTTGTTTACATTTTCATCCGTTATTTTACGTTTTTGTTTTTTACGAAAACGTAAAAAACGAACTAAAACGGAAACGTAAAAAATGGACGAAACGTAAAAAAATAGGCGATAACGTAAATAAACAAAAATAACGGACGAAAACGTAATAAAACGGACGAAAACGTAAAAAATGGACGAAAACGTAAAAAAACGGACGAAAATGTAAAAACGGGCGAAAACGTAAAAAACGGACGAAAACGTAAAAACAGACAAAAACGTAAAAACGGCCGAAAACGTAAAAAACAGACGAAAACGTAAAAAACAGACAAAAACGTAAAAAAGGGACGAAAACGTAAAAAAACGGACGAAAACGTAAAAAAAGGGACAAAAACGTAAAAAAACGGACGGAAACGTAAAAAACGGACGAAAGCGTAAAAAAGGGACAAAATCGTAAAAAAAACGGACAAAATCGTAAAAAGCAGGCGAGAAGGTAAAAAAACGGACGAAAACGTAAAAAACGAACGAAAACGTAAAAAAACGGACGAAAACGGAAAAACGGACGAAAACATACGATAATGAGCGAAAACATAGAAAAACGTGCAAAGGTGTGTGAAACCGTACGAAGACGCTTAAAATGTACAAGAACGTAGAAAACGTAGAAAAAGTGTGAAAACGTTCTTAAACGTAGAAAAATTTTGGACTCTTTGCCCGTTTGACCCGCGCCCGTTTGACTCATTGCCCATTTGGCCCGCGCCCGTTTGGCCCGTTGCCTGTTTGGCCCGTCGCCAGAACCCGCCCATTTTGCCACCTCTAGTTTCTAGGGTAGATCAGGTTGCGGTGAAAGTCTCCTTACGATCCTACATTGCCACGCTACAAAGGTATAACATTTGTTGTTATTATTTACTATTAATCATGTGACTCTATGAATCCGGTTATAAGTGATTAATCGGCTGCGTTTTATATTTATTTATATGATATTTATTACTCTATAATACAATTCACAAATGTGGCACTGTAGCAGCTACAGTGCTACAGTACCGGGCCAAAAAATTAGCCCAAAATCCGGCCCAAACTAAAAAAAAAAAAAAATTACAAAACGGACCCTCAACTTTTAACTGTTTACGACTTTTTCACATAAATTAAAAAAAAAGGCCCCTCAAGTTTTTTTTATTCGCCCCCCGCCGCAACGCGCGAGTTAAATTCCAACTCGTTTCTATAATCACCTATATATAGATGGTTTGTGGACTTTCCTCGATTTGAGGTTTGACGTGTCCTAAAACAAGTCCCTTACTCCACTTAAATAGATCCTTCGCGGATGTCTTTAAACTCCCGGATCAGGATCTACAGCCTTGCCGTTGTTACTAGGTCTTTATGGATCTTCTCTTGTTGTATATTTGGGTTTACCGGACTTCTCTCCTATCTGGGAAAGTCATTTTGTTATGTACCAAATGTACTTCTTAGTTTCAAGTGAGATCCGGGCTAATTAAGTCCACGGTATACTATATATAAGTCATCACTACTAATGTTAACATCCGCAATTCGATTGTAACTTTTGAATGTATTGCTTGTTTCTTATATATATTCGGTTTCTTTTACTATATTTATATCTTCATTTTCAATAGCCCGAAATTAATAGTTACGTGTCATGTAGCACCTATAGAAAAAGTAAAGCTTTTCATAAACAAAATTATCTACCACTACGTATAAGTAACTATCACAATAGTTTATAGTACTTAGAATCCACGTGCACACACCTTGTACAACCAGAAAACACAACAACATAAACACTTTGACCACCGCCTCCTACAAAGCACACACAAAAACACACACACTGATCATCGATCTTGTACCAAAAAACAATGGCATCATCATCATCACTCCCTAAATCCTTCATCACAACCAGTACCATACCAACCTCCACAAAAACACACATGATAACCACCACAAACACCCTTTCATTTACCAGACTCTTAACAACCACAAAGGCATCTGCAAAAACATATAAGAAAGAAACTGACTCATCTTTAGTTGAGAATTCAGTGAACACGATCAGGTTCTTAGCAGTTGATGCCATAGAGAAAGCGAATTCGGGTCATCCTGGTTTGCCTATGGGGTGTGCTCCAATGGGTCATATATTGTTTGATGAGGTGATGAGATATAACCCTAAAAATCCTTATTGGTTTAACCGTGATAGGTTCGTGTTATCTGCTGGTCATGGCTGTATGTTGCAATATGCTTTGCTTTATTTGGCTGGCTATGATAGTGTTAAGGTATTTTTATTTTCTTTGATTTGGTTATCAAATTTAGTTACTACTACATTATATTTGTACATTTTGTTTTAATATGATCATGGTTAATGGTCCCACTATCATGCAACAAAACTGATATATAACAAATGAGGTAGCTTGAGTTGTGGAATCATGATTTTAATGGAGTAAAGATCAAATAGTAAGGCACATAGCAATTTTCTTGTATATAATGCTTATTAGAAAAAGAAGATTATACCGATCGAAAGTTTCTTTTAAAGGGAATTTTTAATGATCAACATTATATATGTGATTAGCGATATGTGGAGAATCAGAATTAAACTCAGGGATAGTTGAGCAGTTTTAAGTCTGTTATGACAAGTTAGTTATTTTGTAATCACTCTGTAGGATGTTTTCTATAATCTTATTGGTGCTAGCAAAAGAGGCTTGTCATTCTAGAATCAAACAGACTTGTCATATTAGAATCAATATTGTTGCAACTTTAAGTGTAATGAAGTCGCAGTCATTTTTGGGAAGTAGTAGTTTAAAATTTTTACTTACGTCAATCTCAATATTTTATTAGGTATTTGACTTTAGGCAAATATACTCATAGGTTTTACTTTATGAAAACTAAAATGTTACCTCCTTTTGAGTCAAGTGAATTAAGCTATGAATGTTTGTTTGAAACATTTTGCTGGACCGAAGACTTAAAAGCTTCAGGCAGTGGGGATAGGAAAACACCTGGACACCTGGAAACTTTGTGACACCAGGATTGAACTCACAAACTGGTAGATCTTCTTTTTCTAGCTTATGAAAAACAGAGATTCCGTTTAATTTTTTCTTTTCTCACATTTGGAAACTTGCTTGTGTTTATTAATGCTTTTATATATTATTTCACTAAACAAATATGCAAGTATTGGATTTGGATTTGCTACAATAGGTTATACTACAGGTGAATTTTCCACCAGTTATTTAGAGAATGGGTCATTTTGGATAGTATGTTTATTATGTGTATTTTTATACTATACGTTCTTTTCAAAAGAATTGTATTTATGCTAAGTATATAGCTCTTTTTTTCATATATGATGCACTGTTATTTACAAATTCAGAAAATGGATAATTAAGTTTTTGGTGAGTTGGTGTAACCTGATCTGTTCGCTCCACATCACCTGGCCCCATCTAATTACAGAAGAAGTTCCAACAACTTAATCCTGAAATCAGTTTTTGTCTGTTAATCATGTAGGACCACTCGGTCAGGGTATAGCTAATGGGGGTGGTTGGTTTAGCCCTTGCGAGAAGCATCTAGCAAGCCAGTACATAAACAGGTCATGAAATTATTGATTATTACCACGTTAACCACCTTCACTTTTCTATTTCCATGTCAATGTTAATTCGTTTCATTTTTTTTTCGGTGTCATCTTCCCTACGTCCTAATTCTTACTTGTATGTACTAGGTATGTTTTACTTGTGAAGGGTGCCAAAATGGACATATAGGGGTTAGGGGTTCCAATGATGCGTGTTCACTTGCTGCAAATTGGGGGGATCGGAAGCTATTAGATTCTATGAAACATTTTTTCTACATTGACCGGAGACACAGATATTGCTTTCACTGAGAATGTTGTTTGATGGTTTTGAGGGATTAGGGGTGGCATGTTTTATGGTGCAAATGAATTGTAACTTTGGGATATGTTGAAATTCGTGTGGCGATTGAGGAAGCAAAAGTCTGTTACAGATAGACCAACTTTATCAGGGTATTGTTTTTTTTGTTGTAAACTACTACCGGGTGGAGGTGTCACATTTTTGAATCATTAAACGGGTCGGTTTGGCTTACCGTTACCATATTTAAGTAATAACCTGTTGGGTTTTTGTGTTGAGAGTTAGATTGTCTGTAACTACCCGTTCAATCTGTACCCGGTCCACTTTCCTTGACTCAAATTAACGATTATCATTTTTACCCAAACACACCGCCCATTCTGACAACTCTTACTTTCTAAATCCGGGTGTTATCATATCTTTTGTGTTATTTTCTTAGGGCCTATTTTATTGAGTTTTGTATGTATATAGGTAACTACTACTATTGGTTTTGGATCACCTAACAAGGCCAACTCATATAGTGCTCACGGTAGTGCACTGGGAGCTAAGGAAGTTGAGGCGACAAGGAAAAATCTTAAATGGTCCCACGAGCCGTTTCATGTCCCTGAAGATGTTAAAATGTAAGGTCTTACTTGTTTTGACTGTTCTCCAATCCTATCATTATGATAAAGGAAAGTATGGCCTTTCAGTTTAAGAGAAGTAGGAAAAAACGTGCCCGTGGAACCTATAATGTAAATTGTAGAGAAATGGTATATACGTTGAGAATCGTCTTGCTGTATTTAAATTGTGTGTAGGCACTGGAGTCGCCATATTTCTGAAGGGAGTGCTCTGGAGACTGAATGGAACAAAATGTTTGCAGCTTACGAGAAAAAGTATAAGGATGATGCCGCAGAATTGAAAGGTATTATCAGAGGCGAACTGCCTGCTGGTTGGGAGAAAGCTTTACCGGTTAGTTTCTGACTATATTCTGAACTTCTGTATCCCACCAGCCTCAGAAAACCACAAAATGATTCATTCTGGGTATGTATAACATGTCATGAAGGCTGCTTCGAGTTAAAATATGTCCTTTTTAGTTGGGTTGAACCCACAAACACTAATAATCCATTTTAATATTTTTTAAATATTAATCTTTTTATTATGGTTACGAACACAGTATTGTTGCATTAATGATCCACATCTTTAAATAAACGATTTAGGAGGTATTCTTTAAAAGTAGTGTCACCCTGATGTCTTTTAAGATAAATTTTTTTGTTTGACCAATTTTATTATTATTATTTTTTTTTTGATAACCCGGGTGTCCGACTTGACATTGCAAGCCGACTATTCCCAGGGCCGACTATCCTTTTGGACAGCCCGGAGTCAAGGCGGGTGAACCTCCGTGGCCAATGGGGGATTGATTTTCTCCCCAAGGTTGACCTGGGGATACCCATGAAAATTGTATAATTTCCGTTGTCTAAATTTTTCCGGATGTTATATTGTTTGAGTTACCACTGATTTATGTTTTTTTTGCAGACTTATACTCCAGAAATGCCGGGCGATGCTACACGAAATCTTTCACAGCAGTGCCTAAACAACCTAGCGAATGTTCTTCCCGGACTACTAGGAGGGAGTGCAGATCTTGCATCCTCTAATATGACTCTTCTCAAAATGTATGGTGATTTCCAAAAGCACACTCCCGCAGAACGTAACATACGATTTGGCGTTCGGGAACATGGAATGGGAGCAATCTGCAACGGGATTGCTCACCACACAAAGGGACTAATTCCCTATTGTGCAACTTTCTTTGTTTTCACGGACTACATGAGAGCCTCCATGAGACTCGCTGCACTATCTGAATCTCGGGTGATTTATGTCATGACCCACGATTCAATTGGTCTAGGGGAAGATGGGCCCACACATCAACCTGTGGAACATATAGCAAGTTTCCGAGCCATGCCAAACATCCTCATGCTTCGACCTGCTGACGGGAATGAAACCGCAGGTGCTTACAGAATTGCAGTCCTCAACAAAAGACGTCCTTCAGTCCTGGCTCTCTCAAGACAAAAGCTTCCCCATTTAAATGGAACTTCAATCGAAAAAGTCGAGAAAGGAGGATATATATTGTCAGATAATTCATCGAACAACAAGCCGGATGTGATTCTGATCGGAACCGGCTCAGAACTCGAGCTTGCAGTGAAGGCTGGTGATCAGTTGAAGAAAGAAGGCAAGACGGTACGGGTGGCGTCCTTTGTTTCATGGGAGCTTTTTGACGAACAAAGTGACGAATATAAAGAAAGTGTGCTGCCTAGCAGTGTCACAGCTAGGGTTAGTATTGAGGCGGGGTCGACATTTGGGTGGGAGAAAATTGTGGGGGCAAAAGGGAAGGCCATCGGGATTGATAGATTTGGGGCGAGTGCACCGGCTGGAAAAATATACAAGGAGTATGGAATTACTGTTGAAGCAGTAATTGAAGCAGCCAAGACATTTTGTTAAGGTAGTTACTTTGTTTTGCTTTCTATATGTACTTCACTATTTGAAATTGAGAAGAAATAAAGAGTAACAGAACCGGACTTCACCATGCGTCTAATTCATCCTGCATTTAACAAAATGAGAGCTGGATACTTGCGTATCGATCATTGTAGTGCTTATAAAGCAGAAGCTCATAGCTAGAAAGAGAATACTATACGTACAGTTTCTGATTTGAATTCATGTAACTGGACCTCTCTCAAGTGATTGCTTGTTTATGATAAAATCCAATACAGAAATCTCTAAAGAAATGGAATTCTGGATCAAGCTAACTCAGGACCTCGAAGAAATAGGAATAGAATTCGAAAATAAAGAAAGTGATTAACATCTAAAACTAAAAATAACACTATTACAAGGGATCTATTTAAAGGTAAAAGGAGTTGGTATCTAACTAGTTGAGATAATCCGGTAATTATTTTGGTTAAAACTCGCATGTGCATGTCACGTGTTGATACAAAATGGTTCATATCAGCTTGTGATACATTGCACAATTAGGCTATATCACAACTTCTATTGTTCCTGACTATGATCTAATGAGTACTTAGGCATATGTCAAGTGACCAACAATGCATGTGTGTGCTTCTAGTCTAGCTAATAACAAGTTAAGCGATGTCAAGTGACCAACAATGTGTTTGCTTCTAGTCAAGCTAATAACGAGTTAGTGATACCCTTGGTTGCTGCAGATGGTCTTGTTTATGATGGGCAGATCAGTAGTTAAGTGTCGCATGTATTTGCCGAGATTCTTGTTAGGCTAAATAAAATTATAGACGAAATATATGTATTTGCCGAGATTCTATATGTTTTTCATTTTAGTCTTGAATTTGTAACTACTTTTTACTTGACTAAATAGCTTTTTAAATTTATGATTCCCATTTTGCCATTGTTTAGATTTTAATACAGTACAAAATTAAAGAAAAATTGTCCATCTACTACTTCAAAACTATAGAATAGTGCCACAAGAAAAGAAAATACAGCAACGACATTTCAAAACTGATGACATATCCAAACAACCAAGTGCATGGACTCTCAAAAAATACATTGAATGGCAATCAAAATGCAAAATGACGATAATGGGGAATGCTATATTCAAATAATACTTAAAAAAATTCACAAATAAATGTGTGAATCTGGTATTAAAAAACAAAAAAGAGAAAATATAGTAAAACATAATTGGTGCAAACATTTGCCACATTATTATGTATACTTAGCAATAAAAGAGTAATAATAAATAGACCTACTAAGTAGACTTACAAGTATGCCTACTCCATTCATAATTTGACAAGTGCAATACACTCATTTCTCTTTCATCATATCCACCAATCAATTAATAACTTCCACCAATCACATTCGTAGGTCTATTTTTAGGTTAATCAATTGGGTGCTACTAAATCTACCGGAATATATTACATCGAAGATTGTGCTTCTTTCTTTTAACTTTTGGTATCTCGTGTTTTGTGAGTGGACTTAAATTAAGTGGATCCCACAATTAAATATCGATTAAATTTTTTTTGAACGGCGATTTATTAAAACACTAGCAAGGAGCTAGATCAAACAAGAACAATATAAGGGTTCTTAAGCCAATCGTCCCACTTGAACGACGCTTTACATCTGAATTTACACCAATAAAAAGAACTAGAAACTAAATTATCAAATATCAGCGCCTTTTCAGGGATCTTCTTATCAAACAGAAGCTTGTTGCGAAAGTTCCACATATACCACCACAAACCATAGTATACACCCTCAAAACGCCTTTGAGAAAGGATAAAATCCGAATAGAAACCAACCAAACTCGGTTCATTCCTCGTAAGAAATCACATCCGATAGTCGATATTCCCACCAAGAAGATATCTTACGCATAATTTTGTCTCACACAAAACTCATTGAAAGAAAATAAGGTTTTGTCCGAATTCCACACCAGGCATTGACAAATGGGATAAACAATCGAATCAATATCCATTCCAGTCCACGACGAGTAGAAATAAAACGCGTGGACAGCATTAGATTTTGACTTTCCAAGCTATGATATACACCTTGATTGGCACAGATTTAACCCCCTAGTCTGCAAACAAACATCCTGAAACCGATCCCATCAATCTCCTTTCGAAATGAAGCCACACGAAAAGACCCCATCACTTTCTAACGTCCAAAACGTAACGATCTTCGCTAAGGCACAAGATGTAGTCACACGAGAAATCTCAGCCAAAGAGTTAAGCTTGCATCTCATTCAATTCCACTTCCTCGCTTTTTTTGAAATGAGTTATCTAAACTTGGACGCATTCAATTTCGAACTAACAGTAGCATTCTTATACAACTCAAGAGCGAACAAACGTTGGAACAGCTCTTAATGACACCGCCGTCATAACCATTTGTCGACACCATAACCGCTTGTTCTCCCCCATGTCCGCCAGCTTCAATCGGATGTAATCAGCAACATAAAAACCCCGACCGATTAGTAACACCCTTACTTCGTTGAACTATCGATGTCCAGACAGGTTTCGAACTCCACTAGAATACATCAAGTGCATGGACTCTCAAAAAATACATTGAATGGCAATCAAAATGCAAAATGACGATAATGGGGAATGCTATATTCAAATAATACTTAAAAAAATTCACAAATAAATGTGTGAATCTGGTATTAAAAAACAAAAAAGAGAAAATATAGTAAAACATAATTGGTGCAAACATTTGCCACATTCAGGGGCGGACTTGGCTTATAGCACGGGTATGCACGTGCATACCCTCCGATTCGACGGGCTATTGTAATTTTTTTTTTTTTTTAAGAAATATACATAGAGTGCATACCTTTCAAAAATACCGAACTTGAGTGCATACCCTATTTTGAAATCCTAGGTCCGCCACTGGCCACATTATTATGTATACTTAGCAATAAAAGAGTGATAATAAATAGACCTACTAACTAGACTTACAAGTATGCCTACTCCATTCATAATTTGACAAGTGCAATACACTCATTTCTCTTTCATCATATCCACCAATCAATTAATAACTTCCACCAATCACATTCGTAAGTCTATTTTTAGGTTAATCAATTGGGTGCTACTAAATCTACCGGAATATATTTACATCGAAGATTGTGCTTCTTTCTTTTAACTTTTGGTATCTCGTGTTTTGTGAGTGGACTTAAATTAAGTGGATCCCACAATTAAATAACGATTAATTATATTTTATATAATTAGATTAAGATAGATATTTAATTTGGGTGCTACTATTGATAACTCTAGCCTATTAAAAAGTAAAAAAAATAATACAAAACATTTGTTTTTCCCAATGCAACACAGTTTTTTTTATCAGGTTCTGTTCGGTACTTATTGACAGTTTAATACTTTTGACTTGTTAAATTTTATAATTTTTGTTTCGCATTCTGCGTTTCACTGCTTTATAATATAAACAAAATTAAAAAAATAAGAAAAAATCAAAAATCAAAAAAATCAAAACAAACGGCTTTTTAGGAGGGGTCTTTATAGGGTTGCAGTGTAAACTGAATGGACAAAGAGTGTTTTGTACTTTTTTTGGTAATTTTGGTGAACGAGGGGTACCAATAGTCGCACCCTTAACTTTGTGAATATATCAACGAACTAATCTCTAACATTTTAGTAAACTTACCATTTTTTTGAAATGTTAATAACTTTTAAACCATTAATCGTTATGCGAAAAAAAATATATACCACGACGAGCATTTAATTATATTTCTATAAGAGGTCATTTTGATATACTATCGAAAAACATTTTTCGTCTTTTTTACGTTTTTTCGTCTTTTTTCCTCATTTTTCTTTTTTTTCGTTGTTGAAACTTGCATAAGAAATCACATGTGATTTTCCCACATGTGATTTTTTTACCAACTGTGACTTTTTCATTTGTGATTATAAAAGTTTCCTTAATGAATTAGTATAATCCATAGTGAGCAGCCTAAGAAAAATATACAAATAATTCAACTTTTATCAAAGTTATAAATAGTGTGAGACGTGACGTGGCGGTAAGACCAATCCGCACGTCTTTGAAGTCATGGTGAACCCAGAACGTTGGGAGCCACACCTCATTTCACGCCACGCCTAATACCGATGATTTTATCTATTTCATAACGTGGAGGTCACGTCTCATGCCTCAACGGCGTTTAGGGTTTAGGGTTTGGGATATATCAGTCAAGTCGTGCAATCCGAAGTTACAACATTAAATGAAAGCTTTGAACGAAGTAGAATTTCTCGTTATCGTCAACATAACATATCATGTTTCAGCTTATTACAGGGTTTTGTTTCAAGTAAAGCACTTGATATGATTTTAGGAGAACTACATCGATTGAATGATCTTGAGTTGAACTACTCAGCATGTGGTTGTCAATGAATGTTTGTATATTTGCTTATTTTTTTTTATTGTAATTCTAGTTTTTTATCAATGAATGTTTCATTTTTATCCCATCTTTTCTGTCTCGTCAAATTCGTGATTCTGAATACTTGTCACATTTTAGTTTACACAAACAATTGTCGTTGGTAGAATCTAGCTGGGTCGGGTTTAAGAAAGGGTCATTAGTTTCATACATACTTTGACATAAAAATACACACTTTGACCTATATTACCTTTGAAAATATTAAGAGGTCTTTTAAATGTATTGTAATTATTGCGTCAATCATTATGTTTTTTATCTTTTTCACTAAAACTTTTATGTAAACCAATTATTATATTATTATTATTTTTATCATGTATTCATGTTTCACTTTTAAAATTTTTGTTTGCTATTTTACTTGTGTAATCAAAGTAAAATGATAGTATTTCTAACTTCAATATGTAAGTGATATTCGTAAGTTGACTAAATCAATTGGTGTCAACTAAAACTCTTTTTAAGTCAAGGTATAAGTCAATTATACAAGTTACTTACGAAATTTCTTGCGTCGGTAATCCGTCAGAAATCTGTTGGTATTCCGTCAGGTAGGGGTGTGTAGTAAACCGAAAAACCGAACCTAAACCGAAAAAAACCAAAGAACCGAAACCTAAAAAGCCGAAACCGATTGAACCAAAACCTAAAAAGCCGAAACCGAAACCTAAAAAACCAAAGAACCGAAACCTAAAAAGCCGACACCAAACCGAAACCGAATGGTTTCTAAAACTCAAAAACCGAAATTTTTCGGTTCGGTTTCGGTTTTACACAAAAACCGAACCATGCTCACCCATACCGTCAGGAACTGTATATGTCATTAATCCGTTGGTAATTCAGTCATAAACTACTGACGGACTTACTTCCGTCAGTAAATCCGTCATTGTTGCCCTGTTTTTTAGTAGTGATAGATATATGTTTAATGTGTAATAGATAGGTTAAATACATCTTATTTTATACTTTTCACATCAAAAACAACTTATTTTAGTGCTTAAAATGTCAAAACAACTTATTCTATTGCTTAAGAGGTCAAAAAAGCTTATTTTGTGGTTCACAATCGATTTCGATAGTCCATTCGGTATAAACGGTTATTTTACCGGATTCGGTACTTGTAACCGTTTACAAACTCCTACTCTATTTAAGTTTTTGCAAGTTGCATAAATTAGGATTCAAAATGAGCACTATGTACCACACAACAAGAGATAATACATTCTTATAATCTTTTGCTCATAATTACGAACCAATAAATCATAGCACATGATAACAATTTTAACATGAAATATATTGTCTCATTATGATTTTTTATCTACAAATAAGATATGAGTTCATAATTTGGTCTACTTCATTGCTCATTACCGTTTTCATTACAAACAACTTTCAATGCTCATATGTACTTGACATTTTAATATGAAATGATGTGCGATAAAGTTATTCCTTGAAATTTTCGACATATGTAAAGTCGTTATCACGAAAAACATGTAATCAAAAAATATTGCTCGCCAATACTTTCGATTAGGGTACCGATCGGCGCATCGCGCGGGTACCCTACTAGTTTGATTTATTGATACTAGTAGGGTACTCATGCGTTGCAGCGGCGAGTACCCTGCAATCATGATTTTTAACGAACAATTTTTCCGATTATCATTTTCTTTTACAATAGCTTTACAGATAGCTAGATTTTTTTGCTAGCTATGAACAACATATTTCATATAATAATAGCAGAGATACTTATACCGTAGTGTTGCTAGTACCAAAGCGGTTGTCGTTGCGAGAAATGATAAGCTGATGTGTGTCGTTTTGTATTATGCATACAAAAATCACGTTTTGAAGTATGTTTGATTCTCCAAAACTTTATTTTAGATACACGTGACATTCACATTTTTTGTTTCCGTTTAATACACCTTCTTTTTTATATTTTGCGTTTCCAAAAATTAATAATCAAAATGGGAAAATGTAATCATAAATGTTTTTCGAGTCATATTATCATATAATGATTGTAATTATAAAAAGTGTTCTTAAACATAAGATGTTTAATGTTAATTAATTGTTGTAACACTAATCACGAGGAACTTTTTTCGATATTTTTTTTCAGTCACGAATTGCGAAAATCATATATGATTCGTATAACGAATCATATATGATTTCATAAAATCATATATGATTTGTGATTCTAACTAACTGTTTTTCAATTTTGTTTCAGTCACGAATTGCGAAAAGATATCATATGATTCGAATAACACTAATCATATATGATTTCATAAAATTATATATGATTTCATAAAATCATATAAGATTTGTGATTTCGACGAACTATTTTTCATTTGGTTCAGTCACGAAATGCGAGAAATCATATATTATTCGTATAAACGAATCATATTATGATTCATAAATCAATATATTATTTCATAAAAACATATATGATTTCATAAAATCGTAGAAGACTTCATAAAAATCCATATCCAACGAGTCGCAGCATCTGCTTTAGGGAGAAGAAGATCATCAATGTAGGCGCGCGAAGATTTGACAGGAAACAAACCAGAGCCTTCTAAACTCTAACTCCAACAATCCTCAATGTTTGAGAGGACAAGACCACGAACTGATTGGCAAAGCAAATTAATGGTAGTGTTAGGGGTTAATAAATACTACTGTAATAATAAAAGTGATTAAAACAATGAAACACCATCATTGAACCTATGAGTGTGTATGGTTCAAGTCAAAAGTGTGTATAAATCAAGAGACCTGATAAAAAAAGTAAAATACATAATGATTATACAAATGATGGTAAGTTTATAAAAAAGTAAAATGTAAAATGACTTTTTTAATAAAAAGTGAAAAAAAAACATAATAATTATGCCAATCATAGTAGGTTTAGAAAAAAGTTTAAAAAAACATAATGATTATGCCAATCATGGTAAGTTTAGAAAAAAGTTTTGGTAGATTTAAACTTACCCTAATCAATTAGGCATACAAATCATTTTTCTATTTGAAATATAGATTTGCAAGACCATGCGACCAACTTTTTTTGCGAGATTCCAATAAAATCATGCAACGTGTCCTTGATTTGTAATTTTTTGGCCGGCAAATGTTTTTTTCTCGGCCGAAAATATATTTTGCGCGATTGATTTGATGTTTTATTTTTTATGAACAATTTATAAAAAACAAAACTTGTTCATCAAAAATCATAGTAGTCGCAGAAAAAAACCCCATGCCCGCAAAAAAACATATAAGTCGCGCAAAAAACATCCTCGTACACATGGACATTTAACAACATTTTTATCGAGTCGCACATTCGCAGAAAATACATATAAGTCGCGAAAAAACATATAGAAAAAGTTGAGAAGCCTATAGCATGGAATTTCGAGTTTTTTTTATCTACTTAAGTAATCAGGTCTAAAAAATTATGAGTTCAAGTCTTTCCGAAAGTATTTGGCAAAAGTGTATTATAAAAATACTAGCGGGGTACTCGTGCGTTGCGGCTGCGGGTACTATGAAATAAAAAGTTTCGGCGAATAATGTTTTTTAATTTATTATATTTTTTGTGACAATAAATTTATAGCTATTAATAATTTGATGTCGCTTATTTTAACTCTTTAACTAATGTTAATGTTCTTAATTATACAATTGTGATACTAAATATTTTATTAAACAATGTTTTTCCGTTGTTCAATATGACTATTTGATTAATATAAAATTAACCATTATAAATAGGGCAAATGACTGAAATAGCGTGAGAGATTTTTTTTCAAGCTGATACACCATTAAATTTAGCGAAAAATTCCAAAACTAGACTTCAACACCGCTCGACTTTTTGCTTTTGCTCGACTCCTTTTGTCTTTTTGAAGAAAAGAAAAAATTTCGTGAAAGAACATGACACTTGGCAACATTTCTATGGAATCGCGAAGTCGAGCATATGCGCAAAAATAAAATTGGAAAAAAAATCGACCTTTTTAAAAGTGGAGAAAAAATTTGCTGGTTCATTTAAGTAATTGATTCTTATAAATATGTGTTCAAAAATGCATTCTTTTTATTTGCTTGGGTTATAATTAAAATAATGAATTGATAATGTGCTTAGTTTGTACCATGCGTTATATTAGTTGTACGTTTGAGTAAACGAGTAGTTTTAATATTAGAATTGACTAGCAGGGTACTCACGCGATGCGGCGGCGAGTACCCTGTAATCAAAAGTTTTTGCAAGCAATATTTTTTGATTACATGTTTTTTGTGATAACGACTTTACGCAAGACAAAAATTTTAAGGAATAACTTTATCAAACACCATTTCATATCAAAATGTCATAGTACATATGCAGATATTTGTTATACTGAAAAAAATTGTATTTAATGAGGAGAGTAGTAATGTGCCAGAATTTATTTGTTTGCATCAAATGTTGTACATCATGCATAAGAATTTGTATCACTTAATTTTTGATATTTAATGAGGAGAAAGGGAGGTTTTTGCTTTATATGTAATGTAGTAGTGATAAATATTTTTTGAATATGCAATTTTAAAAATTTTAAGTGTTTATAACAAAACAAAAATTTGGCATTTAGCTTACATTAATGAACGCTGCAAAAAATAATTATTGTTTATAGCATTGGTCATTTGTAAATGTTGCATATTAATTTGTATTATTTAAAAACTTCATTTTGTCATTTAATGCATGTTGCTTACCAATTGAAACCGAAATATGTAATTGTTAAAGTTTTTGTGTTGTAAAGGCTTGTACAATATGTTTGTAAAGTGTACTACTTAATTTTTGGTCTTTGACAAGTTTTGTAACCGGCGTGCTATATTAGCTTGTACAATGTGTATATAAATATATATTACTTAAATAATTAATAGGAGAGAGATGTTAATCTCTTTTATGTGTGAGCGCATTTAATAGTTGTAAACAAAGTTTTAAAACTTGTAATGCTAAAAATTAAGTTTTATTTGTGTATTAAAAATATTGTATAATATACTTTATATGTTGAATTACTTAAAAATTTGAAGACATTAAATTAAAAAAAAAAAAGTCACATATGCATTACATAATTACATGTAATATAGATGAAGTCAAAAGTTCAATATAGACCCAATAATTGTCATAGACCCAATGAACCAATCCTAGCCACTCATTTTTTCATCAAAAATAAAAAAACTCATTTTTCACCTCTTTTTAAAAAATTAAATATCACACACACTGTTAATCGTTACGCAAAACAAAACATACCATCGCGACGAGAAATAAATTATCTTTCTATAGAGGGGCGACACTATGTACTTTCGACGAACTTTTTTTATAATTTGTGAATTCATGATACGATTTTATGAAATTCAATATGATTGTAAATGGAAATCAAATAGCTTTTTATGAAATCATAAGTCCATGTCGCGGATATTTTTTGATCTAAATAAATAAGTACTTCTGTAATTTTGTTTTCTATTTTGTATCGTAGATTTTTTTTTAAGTTGCCTAGTAAAAAAAAAAGTTAAATGGGCCGGTTACTGTAGCAAGTATGTCAAAACGAAAAAAAAAGTCAAATAGACCGGCCCCAAAGTGGGAGCCCGATGGGCCGGTTACTGTAGCAACTACATCAAAACGACGTAGTTTTAACCTAAAAATAGTATATATATAATCAAATACAAGAAATTTGGCTTTGCAGAAAATCAACCATTATTAAACCTCGGGAAAAAAAAGTCACTGATAACTGTACATAACAACCTTTAGCGCTTAAAACACATTTAAACAATAAAGTTTTATTTTTAGTCCTTACATTATCAAACTTTGTACAAATGTGGCTAAAAAGTATAAATACGGAGTATTCAATACGGAGTATTCTTTACTACTGCTGGGCTGTTTAGATTGAAGCTTCATATATGGAATTAAATTACGCCTCTAGGTCTTTAATTACAACAAGGTTTTTAACCCGCGCTTCGCTGCGGAGCGCGGGGTTTTCCGTTTTCGTTACGACGGTCTTTGTTTTGTGTGTTTGTGTTGCGTGATATTGTTTGGTGAACAATGGAATATCTGTTTAATGTGTATATTTAAAAATTCGTTAAAAACAGAAAAGTGTATATTTAAAATTGTAATTACACCATTGTTATAGTTTGGCTCTCAGTTATCAGGTTTAAGGTACATGGCAGTAGAGGAAAACTCGAGTCTCAACTATGCATGTATTCTTGAAACTCAATTCCTTACGTAAGCTCCCCAGGTGATGCATCATCCTGGCAAAAAAATATAAAAAAATCAGTCTGTTGGGCCAATTTTATTTATCATGAAACATGAACAACTAAAGGATGTTATGCCGTACCGCAAGGCGCAAGACATGCCAGTGTCTAGAAGGCATTCAAGTTTTATGACAACATGAGGCATTAGCAAATCTAATACTATGTTAGCAAATGCACATGAGCTATTAGAAGAATACGTGCGAAAAACTGACAAACCGGCCTGAATTTTAAGTTGTATGCAAAGCATGTAATCAAAATTCAAAGATATGTACACTTCTCAAATATATGAATCATGGATTATGAAAAACTAACGACAGAAAACCTTTTAGTGCAAACTAAAAAAACAATTATAGTGCACATTTCTTTTGGCTGTTATACTAAAAATGAAGCTATGCTAATGAAAGCAACATACGAAAAAGAAACTTGTTACAATAATTGTGCTCGAAATTGTCGACCTGACATAAATAAGTTTGTAATACACTTTCTCACCTAAAACTTATCCATGATCTAAAAGTATTGTGCTATGAGAATACTCGATTTATGTAGAAGTTTTATTTACATTTATTAAGACCTTTACATTGAAAAACTTATTGAGAATAGTTCATCGAGAGGAAGATATAAAGAAAAAATACGCACCACATAAACCATAGTGGTAAGAAAATTTTATATCATCTTGATAGTTTCCCCTGGCTAATCAGTAGCAGACAATCATTTTCATTTAGCAAGAAAGCAATCTCAAACACCCCAAGTATAGTTTTCTATGGTTTCTGATAGGCGGTAGAGGAATGGAGTTATCAGGGAAGTCGAAACAAATAAAAGGATTATAGCAGGTAGCAGGTAGCTTTACACATTATAGTGATGCATATATATCTAAATGAGGCTATTAACCCCAATAAAGATTGCGTGTTATAATGTCCCCCTTTTTTATGTTCCAACTCTCAAACATGCTCCCTTCTTGCTCAAAATGTTTTCACTAAGTGTTGTTATTGTAGCAGTCTAGATACATAAAGCTTGAACTTATTCCAACTAAATTTGAACATGTATACAACTTTCCAAAGAATTCGAAAATAAGCACATACCTTAAACTATGCCTTTGGCCAAGCTTTTAGCAGATCCCATGCCGACATCATGGGGCAGCAACAATCGTATCTCTGCTGGAAAACTCCAAACCGTATTTAAACCATAAGCACGCGACAAAAGAAAAAAAGGGACAAAATATATAACACATAACGTACTTTATGATACCGAGTCACGTTTTTTTGTTAAGACGTTGTCAGACTTGGTTGGTGATCTTCCTTTTACTCTTTGGCAAAGCATTTTATTCGAACAAATATCGATCCAAAATGGATGGTTTTGCGTCTAATGCTTTGGCACACAGGAGGCCCTAGTTGTTCTGCTCTTTCGGGCCTTTTGTATGAAATAAGTGTCTCTTAATTACATCTCTCATACTATTGCCAAAACAGATGAACTTAATATTCCAAATGTGTTAGAAAATTAAACTGATTCATCTGTAGTCAGGTTAACCTTATAACTTACTTCCCTAAGCTGTACTTAAATGATATAAGACACTTTCATATCCAAATTTTTGGGTCAGTAGAACTTACTTTGCATTCCAAATTTGTATTGTTCAAAATTTGCTAAACTAAGTACTGATATTTATTAGTTCATCAGTAGGATTACCCTGAAGTGTTTCAATATGTGAGCCACAAAGTGCTTACTTTAGTGTAGTTAAATTTTGAACCATTTTGCATTGTTTTTGTAGTGGTGAACATAAACCATGGTATTCTCTACACTGCTAAAAAACACTAACTGCAATACTCTATAAGAATGAGGGTAAAATACTAAAATGTACATATATCTATAAGTCTAATTATAAACTTAAAACTACTGTATCCTTTGTTATTCTTACCCTTCACTTTTGAAGGAGCAAATAGAAAACTAACCCAATGTACATACTTTAGAAATTTAATTGTAACTGACACTTACTTTGGTTGTTCTGTGCAGGCCCGAAAACATTTTCTTCCTCATCTTTCCTCAAGTCAAAATCACATTACAGGTCACGGATGTGGGTTGCTTTAACTTCGACGTTTGCACTTTTTGTGGGGTCATCGGCAGACTTCTGTTGATTAAATCCATCAAGTGATCCCATGCAACATTGCAGCATTCTAGAATGATCCAAAAGGGAGAAAGCACGATTTTAGGTGAGGGGCAGATTTTATTAAAGCAAAGTGATATGTAGAACATTTTTTTTACTTTTCAATAGTAAAGCAAAGTGATGTGTAGTAGGCTTTTTAAAAGTAGCCTACATAAGTAGTAATTCCAAACACCCATTTAGCTTGAAGTGGCCTATATCAGTATCAATATCAAAGCAAAGGAATATACACAATGTTGATTGCATACATTTTTAAGAAAAACGGTTTTACCTCATATACACACGTGCGAAATGACTTTGCAGTCCGCTAAGGATACATCCGCTGTGGCTGCTACCGGTATGTATAAAAGCTATATAGCCTCAAGTACGTTGTTCCATGGTAAGCACAATCATTTTTACACTCTGTCATTAGCTAAAGCACAACTTTATCCATGCTTCGCTTGTCCTACATATGCAAATGATTTAGAAAAAAACTCCTCTCTAAACAAATGCGACCTCAAATGAGCCATCATATAATATGCTTGTTAACGCTGACGCCTAAAATCGCCCGTCGATCTAATTTCTTTTGAAATTTAGGGATATGTTAATAACACCCTTGAATGGGCTGCATTTAAAGATTTATTAACCATGGAAGCACATGTATGTAAAAAAGCAACTAACTAAGAACTTACTCAAATGGCCGAAGTACTTTTTCCTTCTGTATGTCCATCAGGCGGCTGCCACGTTGGTAGGCCAAAGTCTTCAACCTTGCAAGAATATCAGGAAACATGGACAATTTAAATTAATAGTTTTCCTTGTTGCGAAAATGGTAAATCTGAACCAAATCATGTTAAATTGTGACACCACGATCCCTACTACGATCTGTATTGGTCGATTGGTATCCTTTTTATGTCCTAGCTTGATAGTTAAACCACACGTTTAATATTCCACTTATTTGTTTCCCTTCCCGAGCCCACATTGCATCTTTAGCTAAAAGCCTAAAACACTTTCTAATTATATTGCTGCATCTAAATAAGACCATAGATACATCTCTCTTCCATCCTTTTACCTATGTTTGTTTCTCACATTTCGCTTCTCTGTAATACATGTTACTTATAATTTGGCCGAACAATAAGTAACATGTATTTAAGACTTAGAAGCTAATGAAAATGGTCGAACTATAATCGATGAACCCCCCAAAATGGTTCAAAAGAACAATGAAAATGGTCAAAAGCACAACGACGATTGTAACGGCGAGAAAAAACCTTGAGAGGAACAGCAGGTTGGTCATGAATTGATAAGTAGCTCCCTTGATGATCCTCAAGTTCTGCAAGATTACGTGATATTGCTCCAAGCCTCCAACGACTGCCTTTAGAGCCTGCAAGTTCCATTGTTGGATGTTAAATACTTCACCTCACAATC
Organism: Tanacetum coccineum; assembly: GCA_026074375.1. NCBI lineage: Eukaryota > Viridiplantae > Streptophyta > Magnoliopsida > Asterales > Asteraceae > Tanacetum > Tanacetum coccineum. The sequence goes on from BQNB010045367.1 coordinate 21,377, forward strand.
CCCTTTCCACAGAAGATGCAATCTGTACAATAATGTAAACTGCTTTCTGCTTATTAGGACTCGGATGCACATACCTACATAATATTCTAAATGCGTACGAGTACTAAATGTTCTCATGCCACTACTGATCTAACTTAGTTAATCTTATTTGTCCAATTTGCATCATTCTGTTTTCTGACTGATTTAACGTGTAAATTGTGATTGCAGCAACAATATCTCTACACCATAATGTAAAATGTTGAATACAAAAGTTATTGGCTACAGGAATAAAATGTACCTTCAACAGGTTATGGGGTAGAAGAATAGTTTCCATTGTTACCCATGATTACAGGCACCTCTGCCGAGCAGATGGCCACCCATCACCACCAATTCAAACCGAAAATAACCATCAGTCTTTTAACCTATTTTGTAAGACCGAAACCAAACAAACAGAAACATAAATCGGATCCCTTAAACGTGCCCCGACCTTATACGCTAAAGATTAACGGCATCCTCTATATGAGATCAATCCCCAAAAAGGGCAAGAAATTACCTGGAGTAGAATATGTGGGCCAGTTTGTAACCCCATGCACCCAAATCCGATGAAGCCCACATACATCACTTCGCTTCGCTGTTACATTATCACCTTCAACTAATAACATCTACTAAATTGTTAGGTCACATATTAGTACAAACAAATGCAACACGTAATCAGTCAAAATCTTAATTTGTACTAAGGACCAACCAAAACAATGCATAGCTCTTCATTGGTTTTTACGAAGCTCAGATATTTATAATATTTATTTTGGTATGTGGTGTTATTATATTTTCATGTGCGGCTATAAACTGTTGATTTATCTTTTTTGATATATAATAAGTTTATCTTAAAGCAACAATAATTTTAAAAGTAACTCTCCATTTTTATATTGATTGTGAGACTATTAGCAGAAACATGGTCAGTATAAATATCATAGGTGTCCATTTTTTGCCACATCAAAAACACAAACCCTAGAAACCCTAGTAATCTAATCGCACATCACCACGACGTCAATGGAAGCGACGAACACTCTCTCACAACGGCGCACCTGTCGGATCCCTTGTCGGAGTTCTGACAGCAGCCGTCGTGACCTAACTCGTTCAAGTAGCTTTGATCAATGATAGATCCATTCGGATTCTACATGTTTTTTGTTATGGTAGGAAAGACTGTGTGTTTTTGGGCGGTGGTAGTATAGAAAAGTGGGAGGAAAGAGGAAGAAACCACGTGTGCAGGTTAAGTGAGTACGTAAGACACCTGGCAGCCCAAAATTAATTAAATAGCGGGTCGGGTTGGCTCATTAAATGACGCCTTGAGGGTCGGGTGCCATTCATTAAATTTGCCTTGGGATGACGAGCTTGGTTTTTAATATATAAGTATAAGAGGATAGTTATATTGAATACCAAAAAATGGTTGGATACTAGGGGACTCATCCAAACCATCCATCTAAAAAAAATCAATGGTTGTGATTAAAAGCATTTAATTATTTCACAAATTTTTTAAAATTTAAAGATAAGAATTTAAATTGTCTTCTCCTTTTTTTGTGTGTATAATAGTAAATTTTACGAGTGTATTGCTTACCTCTGAAAGGAAATGCAAAAAAAAAAATTTTGGTATACTTTGTTCAACTCATTCACTTTAATTATCACAAATATTGAGTCAAGATAAAAACTTATTACAAACCAACAAATTAATTTCGTTTATTAAAGCCTATTTATTTAATTTGTGCAGGTCCTCATGAATGAGGTAATACTCAAATAATGCGCCAAAGAGTGTCGTGCCGACTTTTGTTCCGTAATATGCTAGCATCTAGTCCCGGCCCGTGCAAGAATTGACTCATTCTTCTCATTTTAAGTCGATACATCTCCAATGTGTGATTATACTTATTTCTCATTCTTCTCATTTTAAGATTTATTCTCATTTGATCCTAAGTAATTACAAGGGTCATACACATGCATTCACGATTAGGTTTCTAATTTACTTCATAGGTCATATCATTATCACGAATAGAAAAAGGTTTACTTTGTTATAGGTCATATCATTTATCATTATCATATCATTCAAGATGAGGTTTCCAAAAGCTACCTATAGCTAGATTATACCAACGACAATTGTTAGTGTCAAGGCTGTCTCGTGAATTTTGGTGGCCCTGTGCCAGTGTTAAAAGTAAACAATTGTCCACTACTAATATATGAACTAATGCAAGTATCCACAAGCGTTAAAATAAAAATGCAAAAGCGACTTCGTTTGACATGAATCAAGATACCAAATCGAAAATAACTAACTAAAGCTTGAATCCCAAAAAGTGAAAACTCAATTAAATTTCAAGATACTGAATTTTTGTAGGACTAAATATAAAGAAATTACACAAAGTAACAAGAAAAAAATGTTTATGTCTTGAATAAAATGATCGATTGAATCCTCAATAACACATCCGAGCCTTTTGCTCATTGTCGTTATTAATTTGTTTACAAGATTTGACTATCAAATAACATAAATCTGATTAAAGTAATGGGCCTCATAGAAACAAGCAAATCTATATATGATAAAAAAAACATAGATACGTGCCTTAATGTTTCGTTCACTGATATGCATAAATATAATATATATCAGACATACGTAAAAAAATGTGGCCCTACTAAACCGGTGGCCCTGCGCGACCGCACCGGTTGCACTTGCTTAGAGCCGGCCATGGTTAGTGTAAACTAAAATGTGACAAGTATTCAGAATCACGAATTTGACGAGACAGAAAAGATGGGATAAAAATGATGGTGAAATTTTTAATGGAAACAAAATATAGTGGTGGCAACCAACAGGACGAGGTTGTCCTACCAGCCCGGGTCTTTCTTTTTAACTAACTTTTATCTAATGATCATAAATAGTATTTCTTAATTAAAAGTATCAAAGTATTTTTATAAGAAAAATAATAATGATGTATAACAATAGTTACATATCTTAAAAAAAATGCTAAAATCACAAACATTTTACAAAAACATATCCATACGATGCCATGAAATTCTTTTTGTGAACGTATATAAAAGAAAGAACTTAAAGTGTGTTTGGTACGCTATCCGGAATCATTAACGGTATGGTTTGATTAGAAAGGTGTATGGGATTGGGGATATCAATTCCATTATTGTTGTATTGTATAAAATTTTAGGTATTGATATCACATTTAGTAGGGTGCATTTACGTGCTCAAATTCAATTAACTTTGTAGTGGAAATAATAATATATAAGGGCCTCACGGGAATGATTAACAAAAGTCACCCTCTTCATTGGTATACATCTATCATTGTTGGAATCATACTTTGACAATAAATCCCCAATCAAACATTTGAAATGACTATGAATGTCATTGTTTGATTCATATACCATCCAAGTAAACGCCTTTTAGAAGTAAAAAAAACCTAAGTTAAATGACACACATCATCATGTGAATATTACTTTATAAATATATTGTGTGGTTCTATCATTTCTCTCTTCAAAATCACATACTCCGTGCTGAATAGTTCCAACAAGTGTTGGCAATGCGGTTGACAAGTGTTATTAATAATCTTATTAGTAGTGAGCAGTCGGCGTTTGTTAAAGGCAGGCAGATTTTAGATGGTCCCCTAATGGTTGGCGAGGTTATGGAGTGGTATAAAATTAAGCGGAAAAAGTTAATGATTTTCAAAGTCGACTTTGAAAAAGCTTATGATTCGTTATGTTGGGAATACATTGACTTTGTGATGATTCAATTTGGTTTTGGAACGCGTTGGCGTAATTGGATCCGAGAGTGTTTAATAACCGCAAGGTTATCTATATTAATTAACGGGAGTCCGACGGAGGAAATTTCTATGTTTCGTGGTCTTCGTCAAGGGGACCCATTATCACCATTCTTATTTATCCTTGCAATGGAAGGCCTTCATATAGCGATTCAAAAAGCGATGGAAGATAAGAAAATTGCAGGTGCGATTGTGGGTGATACTAAACTCAACATCTCTTATCTTTTCTATGCGGACGATGTCGTATTTCTAACAGATTGGTCTCATGGCGAGGTGGACGGAATTCTTGACGTGCTTCATAACTTTCATGTGGCGTCTGGATTAAAAATAAACATATCAAAGTCAAATATATATGGTGTTGGTGTCAATATGGACGAGGTGTCAAACATGGCAAGAGCTACTGGTTGTGCAGCAGGTACAACACCTTTTATATATCTTGGTATTCCTGTGGGAGCAAGCATGGCTATAACAAGTAGGTGGGATAGTGTGATTCAACGGTTTCGTAATCGTCTATCCAAGTGGAAGGTTAAGATGTTATCAAGTGGGGGAAGATTAACTTTAATTAAGTCTGTTCTTGGGAGCTTGGGTATTTATTTAATGTCCTTGTTTCGAGTCCCAGAAGGTGTTATAAAAGAATTGGAACAACTTAGGGCCAGGTTTTTTTGGGGGTGCCAAAGCGATGAAAAAAAGATAGCTTGGGTGGCATGGGATAAGGTCCTTGCTTCAAAGGATAGAGGGGGTTTAGGGATTGGTAGCTTGGCCTCGTTTAACTTAGCCCTCCTTCAAAAATGGCGATGGCGATTCTATAATGAGTCGGAAGCTATGTGGTGTCGTGTGATTAAAGCTATACATGGAGACCAGGGTGGAGTTGTAAGCAGATATGAACAACGGACTCGTTCAGGTATGTGGTCTCGTATCGTTGGTTCGATAAACTATCTTCATGACTCTAATGTTATAGACTATAATACGTTACATTATAGTCTGGTAGGGGGGATCGTATTCAGTTTTGGATGGATATCTGGGTAGAAGACCAGCCTTTATGGTCTCGGTTTAATCGTTTATATATGTTGGAAACGGAGAAAAATTGTAAGGTTCGTGATAGATGGAATGATGGAGGTTGGGTGTGGAAATGGCGTCGAGATGTTAGAGGTGGCATAGAGCAGAACCAACTTAATACCCTTTTAATATTGATTGCGAATATTGGATTGCAAAATGGTCAAGATAAGGCTCGATGGGCGTTAGATGATCAAGGTATTTTCTCAGTGGCCGCAACACGTTTGCACATTGATGAAATGCGATTGGTGGGCCAAGATTTGGTTACTAGATGGTGTGCCTTTGTTCCGAGGAAGGTAAATATCTTTGTTTGGCGGGTTATGCTGGACCGATTACCAACTCGCTATAACTTGTCTAGGAGAGGTTTGGAAATAGAAGCAATTTTTTGCCCTTGCTGTGGATCGGGTATGGAAACCATTTCTCATGTGCTTTTTAAATGTTACCTTGCGAAAGAGATTTGGTCAAAGATCGTTCAATGGTGTCAAGTTCACATGCCAGAGGTCAGATCATTCACAGATTGGGCTTCATGGTGTAATCAGGCTCCAAACGTTAACAATAGTCGAGCAAGGCTGGAAGTTATCGGGTTGACTACGTGTTGGATGTTATGGCGGTACAGAAATTCGGTGACATTTGACTCCGGTAGAATTTTCAAACGTGATCTAGTAAATAATGTTATTATGTATTCGTTCTTTTGGTTAAAGCATCGAAATTCAAAGAGTAAAATCTCTTGGGTTGACTGGCTTAAACATCCTTTGTATTTGTAGTTTAGTCTAGCATATTGCTAGACTTTTCTCTCGTTTTAATCTAATGCTGTTCAAAAAAAAAAGTTCCAACAATATTTACCGCAATAAAATTCGTTATATAATATTTAAGAGAAAATGTATATTGCCTTGTCACTTTTGAAAACCCCCCACCCACTTACATCAATAATTCAATATGTACTCTCTCTGGAATCCATCGTCACTGATTGTCTCACCAAACATAAGTTGTCAATTCAAATTTCAGGTTCAAAAATAGTTACTAGAATTTTTCAGGTTCAAAAAACATCAAATACATTAAACTCACAAATATAATAGTTACGTATTTTCATTCATTGTGCATGACCCCATTGCTCACCTTGTTTTTTTTTTGTTGAACGGCGGATTTTATTAACATAGCAAACGCTAGAAAGGATGACAGATTAAACTCATAGAACTAAAGGATATTGAAATCCAAACCTTACAACTAAAAACTAAAACTTTAGGATTTTAGATGAATCCAAAGGAAAGATTGCGAAAAATAAAATCCATAAAGGCTGCCTTTCTTTTTTTTAAGAGGATCAACCGAGAAATCAACCCGGTTACGATAATTCCAGATAGTCACAAAAAGTTACCTCCAAACACATCCAAAAAAAACTTCCCTTGCTTGAAAGATGGAAGAGTCGAGCCAACCAATCCAGTCGGAAAAATAGAAACAGAAAGGAAATCTTTAATTACTACTAATTCGCTCAAAGTCTGATAGAAAAAGACTTGTCTTAGGCGATATTAATCTGTTGTGGCAACTTTTTTATTTATTTTGGAACGACAACTTATTCACACATCTAATACTATCTAATGTCTTAGTTGAAACTTGTTGCGATAACCTTTTAACGGGAGTTAGATCAAACCAATTTCGTTCTTTCAAAAAGCTACCTTGATTAACCAGTTTTTAGGTGCAAAAAATTATTAACTAGTAATTCGGGTTGTTTTACAATAGGTGGTCTTTTCATAATATGAGGGCAAATATTTATCAAACAACCTAATATTACACGAGTTACGCAGCGGATCAAGATCTCATATTAGTTTATATAAAAGTAAATCGAGTTTGCGTACCTTCAAGGCAGAAAATGGACAGCTCATAGAGATGGATTACATTTTTCGGGAATCTGACATAATGAAAATTTTACAACTGGATCAAAAAGATAAGAGATGTATTGAAACAAAAAGAGCCGAATCAAGTGGGTGATGAAAAATAGTTTATAATCCGACATGTGCTACAAGGATCAATATTATCAAAACCACTGGTAAAATCGGATATTAGACTTATCATTAGAATCATACAAGAGTAAACACAGTTCTTGATTGTTTTCACCATTTTCATTTTTGTTACTTTGTTTTAGTTTTTTAAATTACTTGATCACATCACAACGTGAAAATTTACTTGCTTTACTAGTTTAGTTTTCCATTTCATGTTATTTATCCAAATTACCGTTCTAAGGGTTCGGCACTCGGTCTTACCAAAGATTGCCCATAAATGTTAATCAATACTAAGTAATTCCATTTTATAAATTTAAAACTGGATTTAACACATCACAATAGAAGATGGGTTGCTGATTCAAGACGTTCGTTGCACCAAAGACGTCAACCACAATCAAGATCACACCTTTTAGACTGACGCAACATTAGGACCCTAAATGGCCAACCAAACAAATTCCAAAAGGAGCGTTTGAACCGGGGAGGAAGATAACATGGTCAAGGTTCCTTCACGTGCCGAAACTTTGCCATTTGCAGATGACTTCCATATGATCAAGTCTTGTGGAATGCATCATTAGAAACATTGTGAAGATAAATAAGCGACGACTAAAACTCACCTTTAGCATACTCTAATATCTCAGTATGAGATAATATAGTTTCATTTTTAGCATACTCCTGTATCTCAGTTCATAAAGATGAAAACTATTATATACACACTCGCTGTTTAATTGGTATTCCAAATTTTTATGAGCGGTATCGCCACCTCAGAACAATATTGCAAGGCCTATGGTGATACTTTGTTGAATCACATTTTTAATTGGTATTTAAAAATTTTATGAACGGTATCGCTACCTCAGAACAATATTGCACGGCCTATGGTGATACTTTGTTAAATCACATTTTTATCAATTATAAACGGTTAAACGGATGCAGTTTTCCCTATTTAGGTTACCCGGGGAGGGTGAGTCTTTTTGACTCAGATGTAAGGCAACACGTGTTTTTTCAAAACGTTGGTAAACCGTTTGATGGAAATCCATTTATAGGCACTGCATAAGGAGATTAATTGACAAAAAACAAAATTACCAGTGTTTTACATCAGACCATTTCAATTAAAGTTATACACAAGCAGCCAATTTGGAATTAAAAAAATAATGAAAAACGGGTACACAAATTACGCAATTCTGGGGCATACCCAAAGTACAAATAGTTTATCACACCTAGAAAGCAGAAAGCTCCAAATCCAGAGTTAATGAAATTACCACACGAAAATATTGCATCTAAAGAAAGTGGAGAAGAGGGGGTGGGAAGCGCGCAGTCCATTAGCACCTCCAACCTGCACATTTAGTAATGATGACCAGAAGAGTTTAGATCAGATTGTCGGTTAACCACCTGACCCGGATATTATATATGATGGTAGATAGAATAAAGTAATCAAATGAAGAGTGTGTAGAAGCTGCTGATATTCAATCAACCAAGAAATTATATAAGCGAAAACACAAAGTCAATGTATCTTCAGACTGCATAAACTATCACCGCCTAATTGGGTGTCTCTATATCCTAGCGTAATTGCCTAATTGGGTGTCTCTATCCTAGCGTAATGATGATCCGTGTATCAAATTTGACCCATCAGATAGGTCGATTTAGATTATATTTTATCTGTAATGAGTCAACATGTTGAACTTTAGCTGAAACTGAAATGGGTCACACTGAAGGTTTCCAAAGTGTGTTTAAATTATTAGTGCTAACATGCTCTTAAACTGGTTTTACTGGAAAAGACAATAAATTTAGTAGTATAGTTTTTGTAGTCATACTTGATACATGAATTACTATTATGGTATTACCACCAAAAGATCCTACTATCTTTGCACAAAGATAAGAACCTACAAATGCAACAATGTAAGATAAAAAAAAAGTACCGGATAGACAGGGTAGCATGAACACCCTGTTTGTGAATATTTACAAAAACATGGTACTTTTCCAGCATATGTGGAGTACTTACTTTATAGCCTAAAGTCTTAAAAAGAAGGCTAAACCTTATGTGGTCATATTCTCCCTACCAATAAGTAATCAAAAAGCTAGTGGTATGTGAGTTGCCCATCAACCAAAAGGTTGTTGCTTCACGTATGAATCGAGACATAGTGTGGTATTAGCTGTTAGTGTCTAACATTTTCTTTCTACATAAATAAAGTGGTCACTGCTTACATGTTCGGCTAATCAAGGGTGAATATAAAATCACAGCAATCTCGAGGTACAAGGCTTTCATTCAGTTTGCCACACACCAAAACCCCAACCATTTTTACTTATTTACCCCCATCAGATTAGTTTATGATAAAATATAAAATAAAACATAATAAATAAAAACAGATGCACATAATCCTTTTTGAACAGTACTCTGGGTCATACTTGAGCTTAAAATACACACAGAAGCGCATCAGCACGTATTGAGAAAAACCTTGATTGAAAACATGTCTTGTTACACAAATTACGTTTAGCAGAACAGAACAGTATCTAATTCAAGGGCTATTGCACAATATAGCAACGTATTTATTATCATTTACCAATCTCTGCAACATACTTTCACCATTAACATCATAACCATCAAACCATGAATATATAACCATTTTGTGAATAAATATTAAAAACCTAAAAAGTAAAAACTATCTGATAAACATAACATTAGGCCAAAATCTGCGGTATAACCATTAATCCATGTAAGAATTGGACACCCAAGTAAAAAAAATACTAAAATACATTTAAGCATAAAATTGAAAGTCTTTATAAGTTGCTAGCACATACCAACGTCTTTCGACAAGGGTGTTTAGGATTGCGTTTTGGAAGAGATTCTCTAGCTATTGCATACGCAAAACACAAGTAATAAGAAATTAGTATTTGGCAAACCATCTAGATGACCTTATAAGGCTAAGTAAAAGGAAGCTCCCAACATATTGTAGAGAAAGATCCACGTATGGAAGATAATGATAAATACTAAATTGTGTGAAACTAAGTTGATATTGTATGTAACAATCCCTTGAACAGATGTGGTTTTTTTTTAAACTAACTATTGGTGTAAAAAAAGAAGTTTTAATCAGATTTTTGTAGTCATTGCAATTGCCTCTGTGTGTGAAGTTAAAAAGACTGACTCACTCGGTCACTTAATATGTTGTTTATAAAATTATGTGCATCTACTGTGTTAACTAGTGGCCCTTTTATATGAAAACTAGTAGGGAACCTGGGCAAAGCGGCAGCACCAAATACTTTCCGGCGAACTGCTTTTCGAGTGGTAAGAAAGGTGAGTATTTATATAATGTATGTGTGTGACTAATATTATTAGCAGCTCTTTTTTGGTGCTATCTTATCAAAAATGCCAACAGACTCTAATGCATTGGACTTGGTTGTGAGAATTACATGTTATACTATGTATAACTAGTTTTGGGCATGTGGGTATGACTAATATTATTATGTGAGTGTGACTAATATTATTAGCGGCTCTTTTTTGGTGCTATCTTATCAAAAATGCCAAGAGACTCTAATGCACTGGACTTGGTTGTGAGAATTACATGTTATACTATGTATAACTAGTTTTGGGCATGTGGGTATGGGAATGAATGAATGACTTTCATCCTAGTATGGTATTTGATTAATGTGTTTGGTATTTAAAATTGGGTATCAAACCCATAGATCTAAACATACTCTAAACCCACCAAGGGTAATGGTTTACAAATCTAGGCATGCTGTGGGTACAAATTTTAATGTTATGCGGAAACGCAAATGGATTTGTAAATACATCCTCTTAGTAGGTTAGAGTAAGACTAGATTTGTGGGTACCGATAAACATGTGTTAAGAGTGAGCGTCATTCATTCATTCTCACACCCATAAACCAAACACTGCCTATATCACGTAACATTGTAACATATACAAAATTCTCACAGCCAAGTTTTCAATCACCATGGTCTGTCTGACCGTTCCACAAAATAACACCAAGAATCAGCCCGTTAATAAATTAGTCACACCTTGTAAGCTAATGTATTTAAGAAATCAATTATAAAAGGCCATATCCAAACATTCAATTCTTTATAGCAACATACCAGTTTTTTAATTCCCCATGAAAAAGCCACTAACTAACAGAGCTTATGAACAGCATTGAGAGCAAACTACTCTAACTTGGAACACACACAATGAAGCATCAGCAAAATTTGAGATGGTCGTGATTGAAAACATTTGTCTTCTTACACCAATTAGGAGTGTAATAATAGCAAAGAATTACATCTACTCAACCGCTCATTACAGACAATAGCAACATACTTCACACTACTTGCTATTATATTTTACCAATCATAAAAACTTAATTCCACACACCGTATTTGGTAACTTATAATAAGTATGTTGTATACATTCCTACTTATGAAATTATCTTCTACCAAACATCGCAATGTACATCAACAAAACAATATCATTTGGTAACAAAGTGGATTTTCAACGTCCTTTTAAACTCTTTATGCGTTTAGGCAATTAGCCCTTCAATTCAAATGTGTATAATTATTCGCAGAACGAAAGATAGTAGTAACATACAACAAACTTCAATTGGGCAAATATAACCATTCTGAGAAAGAAAAAGTGAAACCATTTATCAAACTATCAAATAAACATAACAGTAGGCCTTAATCAACAATACAGACATCATATACCTAGGTTTGTAAGTTACTATCAGATACCAACATCCTTATAAAATCAGCAAAATTAAGTCTAGACTCTAGACTGAATTCGTATGTTAGATCTCGTTTATCTCCTTTTTCAAAATAGCATACTCTCTAAGAAAACACAATCACTTTATCCAACTGGTTTGCAAAAGTATTAATTTCTGATTATTCATGTTTTTCAAACGTAGTAATCAAATACTCTACTATAAAACGTAATGACAAACACCCTTTACACAAACAGAAATCCTCTCATCTCCATCCCAAAGAACATTATTAAACAGCAATTATCCACTCAAATCCCATAGAAAATTTACTAACAGATACAAGTGTCCTCGTATAATCCGCTCAAATCCTTATTTAATATTAACTGGGTGGGGGGATTGCATTTTGGAGGAGATCATCTGACTATTGTGTTTGCAAAACGCAAATAATCGAAAACAATGATTGGCAAATCTTCTACAAAAAGTGGTTTTGCAAAAGCATAATCTGTTTTCAAAAAAAGTAATCACCCAATATAATCCTTTAGACCACGTACAACCATGGTAGTATACATTCCTATATACGCAATTAGTCCTTTATTCAAAGAGAGTAGGATACAACAAACTTCTAATTTGGCAGAAACAACCATCTAGAGAATCCAAACCTAAAACCTCTTTATCGACCATCTAATAAACACTTAAATATAACATTAGGCCTAAATCAACAAAATAATCATCGAATACCCATGTAATAGTTTGACACCCGACTGAGAAAAATAACATAACACATATATACAAAATTGAAGGCGTTTATAAAATGCTAGCAGTCTAGCAGCAACCAAATCGGCTTAAATTAACCCGATTATTATCAAGAGGGTGTTTTGGTATTGCAAGGCGGAATAGATTATCTGAATATCATGTTCACGTAATGCAAATAATCAGAAAACAATGTTCACTCAACGCATTGAAAAATGTAACACTTTATAAAAAGCAAACAATCCTTTTTTATAAAAGCACAAAATCTGTCTAGAAAACATAGTGGAAACAATTTTTAAACATAACCCAAATCACAATTATAAAAAACCAGCAACATAAATAAATCCAAACAACAAAAAAAAACCCGAAACTACTAATCATCTTGCCACCATCCTAACTAAAACACCTATGATCTAGAATATAGTGCTCCATTTGGCAAACCCATGATTTGATTTAGAACACAATCTGAAGCACCCCAATATAATCCTTCCAACCGCACGCAAAAAACCCCAAAACCTACTTATCATTTCACAAACATCCTAACAACAACATTAAACAACATAATCAAATCCAAACATAATACTTAAAACGCGAAACCATACATAAATCATTTCTAATAAACAATTATCCGCGCAATTTCAATACATAACCAAATCCAAAAAACCCGAAAAAAACAAATCAAATAAAAAGAACTTACTTATGATTCAGATGATGATGATCACTTGGCAACCATCCTTTGAATAAAATCCTCATACTTAATCTTACCATCAGATCCAACATCAATCTCACGGATCCACTCATCAAATTCAGCAGGCTCAAGCTTCTCACCAATACTAGTCAATATATGTTTCAAATCAGCCACAACCACAAACCCTGTCCCATCTTTATCAATAACCTTAAACGCATCCCTTAGCTGTCTATCAAAAGGCTCAGGTTTCAAATGCTTCCCCATCAGATCTGTAAACCGGTTGAAATCAAATGGGGAGGTTAGTTTCTCTTCGGAGATTATGGCTTTTAATTGGGCTTGAGTTGGGTTGCCACCCAGGGAACGCATTAAGATGCCGAGTTCCGAGGGGGCGATTTTGCCGTCTCCGTCTGTGTCGAATAAGGTGAATGCTTCTTTCATTGAAGCGATTTGCTCGTCGTTAAGGGTGTTGTTTTTCCCCATTTTTGTTTTGGATGTTTTTTGTGATTTGATTTGATTTGATTTGTTGGAATGAGAAATGAAATGTTTTTTTGGGGTTTTGTATTGGGGACGGTGCGGAGAAACGTGTGTTTCGGGGTGGATGGAATGATGATGGCCATTAAATTGTTTGGGCTAAAATTTGAGGCTTTTTGGCCCATCAATTTTTTATTAAATTTTTATATAAAAGTGAGCTATATGGTTTTTGGGTTGAAAATGTTTTTAAGGTGAAATCGAACCGAACGGAATTCAAATTGGATCAAAACGATATGTTTTGTGAGGCTTTTTGGGCCACCAGGTTCTTATTCAATGAGAATAAGCATCGGTACGTCTGTGTAACCTTTTTGTTTTAGGTTGTGAAGTTTGTTTGAAAATTTGATAGTCAGTAACGTTATTAGAAGATAAATAGGTTCAAGCTCGGTTTGTGAGTTTAGGGTATTTAGAGTTTTCATCATTATATCAATAATAAAATTACACTTATGGGTTTATTCAATGTCTAACATGATATCAGAGAACAAACTCTAACTCTCTCCTCAATGAGTCGATACCACATTGGTATCCCTAAAATCAAAACTTCAAAAAAATTTCACCGTTTCAAAATCTATTAAAAAAAGGTTTGATTTGTGCACCAGCAGAGAATTTGATGAAGCAATATTATACACTTGACATCGGCAGTGGTGAAGATGATGAATTTAATGACGAAGTATTCGAAGGCGTTCTCAACAAATATAAAGCCAACATGCACAATTATGATTATAATATACTAATAATGTTGAGCTGATGAGAGGATATCAACCTTATATCAGTTATCAAAATCGACAAACCAATGATGAAAACAAGCTCACTGATCTCAAGTTCTTCAACTCTTTTGATGACGACTTTGATGATTCTGATTTCCTCTAGATTCATCATTATCATTTGTTACATGCTTTTTTTTCTATTCCTTGGTCTCCTATTTTGGCTTGTCTCGTTATTAAAAAAAAGCCTAATGCTATCGCTATTGAAAAAAAATACATTGTTTACTTTGGATTTTTAATTGTTTACTTTTTGTTACCAGTCGACTAAAGTCGATCATTAATATTGTTTTGTTACTAGTTGACTAAAGTCGGTCGTTGGTATTGTTTTGTTACCAGTCGACTAAAGTTGATCATTGGTACTGCTTTGTTACCAGTCGATCGTTGGTACTGTGTTGTTACCGGTCGACTAAAGTCGATCGTTGGTACTGCTTTGTTATCAGTCAACTAAAGTCGATCGTTGGTATTGTGTTGTTACCAGTCGACTAAAGTCGATCGTTGATACTCTTTTGTTACCAGTGGACTAAAGTCGATCGTTGGTGATTGTTTTGCTACCAGTCGACTATAACACATGTCGATCGTTGGTTAAGTAATTCTCAAGTGTTTCTGTTTTCTTTTTGGTATGATTATATTTAGGTTTTATTCGTTAATGTTTTTTTTTCTTTACTAGTTTACTATTTCAGTTCGAGCTTTCGCGATTTCGCCGCTCGGACTGCGAAAGAGAATTATAGGATAAATAAGGCCCAAACCCGATTTGTGAGTTAGGGGTATCTAGGGTTTTCACCCTTATAAATAATGATCAATAATAAAATTATACCTATGAATTTATTGAATGTCTAACAGTTATGAGCTCATGTGTTTGGCTCTAAAAAGGATATAGTGAGGGTAAGGTTTATGCCAAAACAACTATTTGGGCGATCACACCCTTATACAATTATCTAATCGCCTATCAAACAAAACCTCCAATTGAGCTTGGTTCCATTGTATTTAAAGCCAACAAATTTGGTACCCTTAACAAAACTACCGTGACAAATCTCATTTATAATCAGTACATCATCTAAACTAAAACTTTTCATCGTGTTTGTATTATATAATGCAATTATGTTCATTCTTATTAAAAGGTTCAAAATTTTATCTTAGTGCAAATGAAAAATTAATAAGACAAACCAAAAATGGGCTCATTTTCGTAAGACAAACCAAATAAGTTCTTAAACCTAAATATAAGCTCAGGTGTTTGATTAAGCTTATTTTTAGGCTTAGAGCTTATTTGACTCGTTTTATATATAAAAAGCTTATGATTTTCTGGGTTATTTTCTAGCTTATGAGCTTATTATCTGTCTATAAGTCAAAATAAGCTCATAACTTATTAGTCAAAGAACAACAAAGAGGAAATGAGCTTACAAAATAAATGTCGAGTCACCAAATGACCTAGTAGTAAGGTACTTACACTACACCACAAATGACCTAATGCAACTATCAATATTCGTTGCAAATCTGTTGCAAACAGCTATTTGCAACAGATTTTGATTGTTGCATAAAGGCTCCATGCAAATGTATTTTACAACGGAATTGCAACAGGCAAAAATAATTGCAACGGCTTTTGCAACATAATAAAAGTTGTTGGAAATTAAAGACTTTTCTGCAAAAAGAAATTTCCAACCAATTTGCCACCGTAATGAAAGAAGGATTAACTTTATTGCACCGATTTTATCAATCGAGTTTGAGTAGACACTGCCACGGAAACCTGTTATCATCAATTAACCTTTTAGCCGAAGCTACCGAGAACTCACCCGCGAACCATAAGAGTCAATACACCTATCAGGCGGGACACAAGAACACACCTTCTCATATGTGTCAAATCCGTCAACTGATCTTGTTCACACTCCGCTTATAGGAGCACGCGAAAAAGACCATGTTCAAGTTCTCGTGACAGTTTTGAAGTTTCTTCGTCAGTCTTCTTCCTTCCAGCGCTCATAATGCCTAGGATATCTTTGTTTCAAAAACCATGTCTCCATGCCCTCAAATCCTCCACCAAAATTAGTATCCGCACCATTGCCAAGCTTTTTCTGCTTAAAATTATTTATCGTGTTATAACCTTTTATCTTCAATTTTCCAACTCCTGGAGATTTGCTTCGCCAAAATGGACTTGTAACCAACTTGAATCCGCTACCATTTTTCCCATCTTCGCCATGAATTGACTTTATTAACCCTCAGTCCTTTTCAAAAGTATTCTTTTGATGTTGTAAACCGCCAAACCCATTATACACATAAGAGCTTATTATAGCGTTATAAACTAGAACACCCAAGGGCCACATTCTCTTTAAGAATCACAAATCCTTACTTCCATTTACCCATATCGATTTTTTACTATTTTAAATCGACATCACTAAAAAACCGGACTTCGAATTGATTCCATTCGTTGAAGGACTTTCATTGGTACCTTGAATATAGACATATGATAAATAGGCATGGATCCTATAACCGCCTTGAGAAGGGTTAAACGACCACCTATCGATAATGTTTTCATCTTCCATTTTGAAAGACGGTCTACCATTTTATCCACAATCTCATCCCAAGATTTAATCCGAGACATATTTTCCCCCCTACTTTCGAACTAAATAAGAATAAATGAGCCTTTAGGAAACCACAACCATTCTATTTGCAGCTTGAACCACCCTTTCTTCACTCACCAAAAACCCATAACTTACTCTTGCTTAAATTAATACTAAAGACATGAGCACGATGAAAACATTTCAAACACATTATTAATCGTATCATTATTCTTAGTGTCCATGTGCCCCATAAAACCGCATCGTCCGATAGAACATTGTGAAAGTTGCTTAAAGAATTAAGCACAATGCCTTAAAACAACACCAATGTTAATTTCTAATGCATTTTTCATGCCCGCATCTCTCAATCTTTAATAGAAATGTGAAGACTCTCCATAACCAAAGTAAAAAAATAAATAGTGAAAGGGATCACCTTTGTTTAAGGCCTTTAAAAAACTAAAATTCTCCGTAGGGCTTCATTCACTAAAATCGATCCCCCAAGAAGATCGAGACATTCTGAATCCAACCACAATAATTTTTCACCAAAACCAAATTTTCTATAAGACTTCATCAGGTTAATCCACCGAACGAATCATAAGCCTTTCAAAGTCAATTTTTAGAAGAAATGAATGTTTTTTCTTCAGTTACACCACTGCAAAACCTCATAAGTATAATTGTCCGTCGAATTTGCCTATTCCGCATCAAAAGCCGATTGAACTCATTTAGACAATATCTCCAAGCTCCACCACAAGACAGATTAGCCAAATCGATTTTGTGTAATTATTTTATAAGAGGCTCCCAATTAGACTAATTCGGTTAGAAATCCTTTCATCATTTTTTGCTTCGGGAGTCTTCGGTATCAACGCTATGAAAGATGAATTACACCCTTTTGGAATGCGACTGTAATGAAAGAAATATTTCACCGCCGCCAACACATCTTTTTCTATTAAACTCCAAAACCTTTTATAAAAATCAAATGTGAATCCATCCGGCCCCGGAGATTTATCAACACCACAATCCCAAACTGCCTTTTTAATCTCTTCATTTGACACTTCGGCTTCACAAAATACTGTTGTTGCATTGAATTCAGGGATTGACTGGGGGGGGGGGGGGGGGGGGGGGGGGGGGAGGAAACTCCATATTAAGCATCGGCCGAACAGATTTAGGTCTATCAAAACGATTCTTAAAATTATTAAGGAATCTCCTCATTTTTAACCATATTAGGATTTTCCACCCAATCTCCTTCCACCAGAACCCCTCGTATAGAAAGTTGGTTTCGTTTCTTATTAAGAATACCATGGTAATATTTTGAGTTCTCGTCGCCTTCAATTGCCCATTTGATTTTTGCTTTTTGACGCCTCCATTGCACAAACAATTTATCCACCTCTTGAAGTGATTTTACCATATCCGCTCGTTTATGCAACGTATCAGACGACAACATCTCCTTTGTCAATGATCATCTCCAAATAGCGAGCTCTTGTTTCTGACATGTTCTCTGAGTTTTCGGTCTTTGTTCATGCCATTCCAAAAACATATATTCTTTTTTAGATATTTCAAGTGGTTCGCTCATGTTGATACTTAGCATTAGAAAGTATCTCGGAGCTTCACGCCACACTTCATTACAAAGTTCTCAAAACCCTCCATTTAGCCAATAATGAAAAAACCAAAAAAGGAATAAGCCTAGTCATGGTTGATTAAGTAATAATATAGGATGGTGTCTGATTAAACATCTATCTAGGGTGTATCGGTGATAAATTGGACACCACTCAGTAGCTTTCGGAACTTGAGGTATCTATAAAGCTTACTCAATCTTTGACACGCAGATTTGTGAACCATGTATAAGAACATCACCAAGTGGAACCTCCTTTAAATTCGCCAATGAGATAAAAGAGTTAAACGCATTAGCCTCATGCACGTTGAAAAAAAGTTCCAAATCTCTCATTTTTATTACGCGACCTCATTAAATTCCACCCATGATATATTCACTGGAACTTTCCAATTTTCACTGACGTGAACATAAATAATCCCATAGACTTTTCTTTTTGACAACTCTTGCCGGGGCATACACCGAAATAATAAGAAAGTAAATTTGATTAGATCACCCAATTTCTTGATCATAAATAATAATCTGAAACCGTTGAATTTAGTTTCTTAAACGATTTGTATCCCAAACACATAAAATCCCACTGCATTTACCAACCGCAGGCACTATGCACTAATCAAATGCAAAGTTTACCCCTGCATCTTTCGAGTTCAATCTAATAAATATACTCTATTTTAGTTTGTGAACGTAGAAAATTCACATGTTAGAGACAAAACTCTTTACCAATCTTTTTTAGCACTTTGGTTAAGGGACCTTGGAATATTTAAAAGGACAAATATTCATCGGAAATTACCATCCACTCCTTGGATTAATGATCTCTTCAATATTCTTCATACACCGTCTTATTTTATACCCCATAGTTTGTCAACCACCGAACCAATTTGCACCAACATTAATTATAAATCCACCTTTCCGGGAACCGTTCAGAACTTACTTGTCCGAGTCCTTTTAGGATTCCACACTGCTTTTTTTGTAGTGTTAAACCCCGAGATAAATTACCTCATCAGTAATATTGTATTTACATTACGAATTCACCATCACAAATATCCTTCTGATTATCCATCTAAACATTTTCAACATCACTTCTCTCTTGGTGTAAAAAAGGAGGGTACTCCAAACTCATCTTTTGTGCTCGCCTCCTTATTATTCTCCATCTTATCTTTTATTAAGGTGATATAAATATTAAAGAGTCTACTGATTGTTTACTTTTGCTCACTAGAAACTTACACCATCCTTTGGATTTTGGATTCCACCTCCTCAACCTCTCGTATCAGATACCCTACTAACATCATTTTCCCCTTTTACCTCTCTTCTCTCTCACCGAATCCTTTCTTAAAAACTTCTTCACTTCTTCTCTTCTGAGTCACTTTCCTCATCATTTTGATCACCAAATCTTGAGTCCAAACCGGAATCTCTTATGGGCTCGCTCCCAATGCGTCTTACCTTTTAAAATTAATTTTATATGATCAAATATCGTGAGAAATTACTCTTAGTGAGAACACAAATGTCTTTTGCAATGGTAATTTTCTTTCTACAAGTTCTCCACATTTTAACTGGTTCCCCACCTTGTATGCAATATCGATAAAAGTTTTTTAATTCCACACTTTTAACTGAACACCCTCATCTTTCTCCATTAGTAGACTCGTTATCAGTAATGAATTCACTAGTCGTTTGGATTTGCTGAGAGTACACAGAAACTTTCTATGTAGATAACAAAAAACTTCTCCTTTGCTCACCAGTCTAAAGCAATCGATACCCACAAACCCAATATATCTTAAATCATTATCGGTTGAAGCTTCATTCCCCATGCACTTTTAGATTTTCTACACTCCAACCTCCTTCACTTCCCATTTAAAAACATGATGTAATAATGTGTGTTTACGCAAGAATCATCTAAAACCAACACTGGCTTGCTATCATTCTCCCCATTCCATTGGCTTTGATTTTTTACCACGTTTACATAAGAACTTACATCATCCCTATGCCCATTGTCCTTAGTATTCCCAATTGATGAGTCTCTGATCTTTCCTTTCATAGCAGGTTGATGACTGCTAGTAGAACCCTTAGGCCTATGGAATCTAGCAGCATTAGCATGAATTCTATGTCTACCAATCCACACCGTACATAAATTACCAACCAAACGCTCCACATCAAAAACTTTAATAAAACGCACAAATCCGAATCTCTTGCCAGCCTTTGATCTTTTGTTAGGAATAAACGCATCAACCACATGCCCATATTGTTTACACGCATTCCATAGATCCTTAGCACTCGCTTGCTTAGGAAAATTAGTCACGAACACGGACGTGAAGATCTTCAGCACATCATCTTCCTTAGTTCTCTTAGAACCCATTTGAATCAAAACAAAGAAGATATCATCAATTTGAAAAATCACAGCAAAAAAACCTAAAAACGAGGGGTTAGGGTTTTGGATTTGAAAGGAATTAGGATTAGGTTTTTTATTGGAAATTTAATTGGAAAAAAACAAAAAAAGAGGGAAAACGACAAAGAAGCAAACCCTAAATCGAAAACAACAACCCTATAGATCCTGATCATCAAATCATGAAAATAACTCGATAAGGAAATCAATCACAAATGAATGATCTCACTATTTCAGGCTTGTCTATGATCGATTAACAAGATGATAGTAGTTATTGAGATCGGTTAGGGAAGATCGGTTAACAAGATGGTAAATGCTTTGGACCACTTTTGGGTTTCGAAAATCAAGTCATATCTTTGAGATCGGTTAGCACTCGCTGTGAACCTTGTAGTATGAACAGAGCTTGGTAATGAAATAAAGAAAGCAATGATGGAAAGACTACTTTACAACTTTCTAACGTACGTGATTTATTGTTTTATGCTTTTTCTACTATTTAAGAAAAACCATTCATCAATTCGATTCGATCATCATCAAAACAAAAGGTTAAGTACAAAGGATATAGGTGTGTCCCACATCTCAACTCGTCACAATACGGGGAAACAAACGCAACATTTGTGCTTAAGACCTAACCTATCATAAGAATTACATGTCAAACTTATGAGACCGACATACACTATCTTAGTTGACCACGAAGACTCATATCAAACGATTAGCAAACTTCAGTTGAGCATCAGTCAAATGACATTCATCAAAGTCATCATCATCGTACGGGTCTTCAATGTAAGTCTGTCTCCATTGTTTATACATGCTCTTATTTCTCACATCACTGTCACTTTCAGAGCTTTTGTCAACCTTAAAAAAGATTTTTTTCCCAAACCTTTGTAGGCTTCTCAAGATTAATATCTTTTTTGTTTGATCTATTCTTTATATCGAATAACTGAAATCTACACACCTCGTATAAGGAAAGGAAATAAGGAACAAAGGATTGTTGATCGTATCAGGATCAGCCATAAAATATGATTGTCATCTAATGTTACGAGTGTAATTAGTTAATTACCATAAGTGAAACATTTATGGGCCACCACAACCCTCAGGAATATAAAGCCACAATGAAGGTGTCAAGATTGGGCTTGAGTTGGGTTCTAGTATATACACTACAAAATAAAAGTCATTTACTTACTAAAGGTTTTGCTTAAAACAATCACTTAAACCATTTGTAACATTTGGTGACTAATTCTTATTAAAGATAAAAGTAAGCAAAAAAGTTATGTACTTTTAAAAAAGAAAGTCGGGGTATATAATTTTTCTAATGACCCTTTTGCTTACTAAATATAGTGTAAGAATAGACTTTTAGTGATCCTTTTATTACTTACTCTTTTCTCATTTCTAATTAGCTATTTTGTTAACTCCCACTAAAGAGGAAAAAATAAGTAATAAATGAATCACTAAAAGTCTATTCTTAAACTATATTTAGTAAGCAAAAGGGTCAATAGAAAAATTATATACCCCCGACTTTTTTTTTAAAAAAGTACATAACTTTTTTGCTTACTTTTATCTTTAATAAGCGTTAGTCACCAAAGGTTACAAATGGTTTAGGTGACTGTTTGGCTCATTAGTAAGCAAAACCTTTAGTAAGTAAATGACTTTTATTTTGTAGTGTAAGTTGAATTCAAACACCACTTTAGATAAGAAATACGGTACGTAATAACTTAAAAAATAATAATTGTATCATGGGGGAAAACCTCATTAACTTTAAACTTGTTATAATCATTTTGAAAAAAAACAAATTTTATCAAACAATATGTCAAACTTTTCAGTTTTGTGGGAGTGATGAAGTTAAGTGTATTCGTACGAAATTTGTTACAACTATATTAGTTGCTTATATGCCAGCCAAATCTTGTCATGCACAACATATCAAGGACTACCAAGTACTTTGAATTGAACGGAAATATATGATCCATCGTCATGATAGTGCGACGAGAAAACTTACGACAACTGAAGTTATAGTTTGAAGAAATAAAATGAATGAGAACAACAGTAAGTTAAGATAATAATAAATGAACTGGCTAAAATACTCCCTCCGTTTCAAGATTATTGCTCATATTTTCATTAAGGTATTAGCAGTTTTTCTAAACCGAATAATAATGTTAAGAACCGAGAAAGCAAATGATCACCTGTCCGTTC